>VZTF01000391.1:3376060-3407367 GCA_013397755.1 Cnemophilus loriae
AAAAAGCCCGGGGGCCGGGGCTGTCCCGGCAGGGCTGGACCGCGTTTCGCGCTGGCGCCTCCTCCAGACGCCAGCAGCATCGAACCCTCCCCAGAACACCCCCGGTGGCGGAGCCGGGAGAGTGGGAGCCCCCGGCCACCCCGGCTGACCTGGCCCCGCCGCCGCCGCCGCCCGTTAGCCCCGCGCTGCCGCGGCTGAGCTCCTCTCCGGCCCCTATCCCGCTGCTGCCGGCGGGATGCGCCCGGCTGGGAACGGGCCGCCCCGCTCGGGTGCTCCTGGCAGCTGAGGCAGCACAAAACCCCATATGTGGCAAAACCGGCCCGAGAAGGTGAGTAAACGCGAGGGCGGCCAACCTCGTGCTCCGTGACCTGCTTGTGCCGCACCATGGCTAGTGGTAGCCACCGTGACTACTGCAATAGGAATGCTTGTGTGAGCAGCACTAGGTGTCATGTGGACAGTCCCACCATCCCTCAGCCTCCCCGTGCCGACCGTTTCCCTGTCTTGCCTCCCACGGTCCTGATGCTCACTCGCATCAACTTCGTGCTCTCTCCCCTCAAGACATCCACTCCATTTTACTGGAATTTTTCCCCAACTCTGAAAGCCAAAAGCTCTGCTCCAGCACCGTAGTTTCTCTCCCAGCCTGCAGCAAAGTGCCAGGTGCTGCTGGAAAGGGCTGTTTGCAGACAGGTGTAAAGCCGTGCAGGTTTTCTCTCTTTACACGCTTCTGTTTACCTCATTTACCCAACTCTGCTAGGCCTTGGCATGAACAGTGCTAATTTTTCACTCCTGCCCATTCCCAAACATGCAGAGCCATGGACCAGGGGCAGCTGTGGTCTGAATGGGAGCGGAGAGGTTTGCACAGCCCTGTTGGTCACGCTGTGCCCCACAGCACCATCGTAAACAAACGGTGACCTGTCAGTTCCCAAGCCTGGTGAAAGCATCCAGCTTGAAGCCTCTGGTTCTGGCAGCAGCTCCCACTCTCCTTTGCTAGATTTGACTGATGTCCCAGAGGAGAAGTTGCAGTAGGACCTCTCCACTCCCTTTTCCCATCCTCCTCTGAGGCAAAACAGAGGGACGTACCTTGCCCAGGGAGTCTAACACAACACCCTCCAGAAAGTGTTTTCTAGCCTGGGCAGTGATGGGCAATGAAGGCTCAGTCCTGGACCTTGAGCTGCTGGTGGGGCCCAGGGTCACATCCAGAGCAGGTGAAGGAGGTAGGAGCCTTGTTACTGCCACGTACAGAGGAGAATGAAAAAGCCCCTTGGAAAGCCTTGGGAGACCAAGGTCCAGCCCTGATGGCCAGCGATTTAAAAGATGGAGACCCATGGATTAATTCTGAATTTTGGCACTGAAATCCCTCCAATCTGCAGAGGTGCAGATTATCTGCAGCTCACAGTGGCTGTAA
The DNA here is from genome assembly GCA_013397755.1 of Cnemophilus loriae. Classification (NCBI taxonomy): domain Eukaryota; kingdom Metazoa; phylum Chordata; class Aves; order Passeriformes; family Corvidae; genus Cnemophilus; species Cnemophilus loriae. The sequence goes on from VZTF01000391.1 coordinate 3,377,466, forward strand.
CGAAGGTCCCCCATATTTCTGTATCTCTGGAAATCTGATCTCCTTTAAAACACACAGGCTCTTAGACTGAGCTTAACAATCTGGTCTTCACCTCCATAAAACCAGGACCATAAGTAGAAACATCTTCCAGCAGGGAGTGAGGGGAGAGGAGTGAGATCCTGACTGTTCACACAGGAACAGGAGTGAAGTGCCTTATTTCTGGTTCCTCCCAAAGCTAGCAGAGAGCACTCCTGTTGCCCCACTGACTCATGCTTATTACTAAGCACTTTGTGAACTGTGATAATGAGAAATGGCCGCTTTGTGCGTGCTTCAGTTTTGCTCCTGGGTTTTGCCCTCGAAAAAAAAAAAATCAGAGCTCTGGGGGTATGGACATCCTTGGCAACTGTTATAGACACGTGGATATGCATCGCCTCTTACTCCTCACCCAGCAGAAGTGGGGCCATAACCTCATCCCAGTGAGCCCTGCAGCCCTGCAAGAGCTGAGACGTCCTTCTCGGTGTCACTTGGCATTGTCAGAGAAGATGCAGTTGCAGCCAGGATGTTGTGGGGTCCAGGGAAAATGCCTGGGTGTTTTGTCTGGAGGCAGGAAAGTGCCTGCTGCACTACCGGTATGCACCAAAGGAGGATTTGTGCTGCCGAGCAGGAAGGAATGGAGGTCTGGAAAGGCACAAGTGAGGGCAGAAAGCCCATAGTTAGGGTGAGTTGTGTTACAAACTGTGCAGGGATGAGGCTCCTTTTGTGCCAAAGGGTCCTGCTGTGCTTAAAGCGTGGTCAGTAACCCCGTGTTGGGAACACATCACTCCATGCCAGGGAATAACTGGAGCCCAGCAGCGGCATGGCTCAGCCCAGGGCTGGGTCCTAGGAAGGGAAAGCAAAAGCTGAACTCATTTGAAACTGCCAAGGGAGGCAGGATGCAATTTTCTCCATCTGTCTTCCGTGTCTTTTCTGAGTCCTTGCTCTTTTTAAACATCCTGTTGGAGAGCTGGATTGCAGAGCTCCCTGGAGGAGTTCAGTATCCATCACAACACTGCCCGATAAGAAGGATAAACCACCTACTCATGCCTCCTCACTGCTGCTCTGGCTTTTCATCCTTAGCACCTTGTTCATCCTGCATGGAGCTACTTACACGTTACACCTGCTGGATCCCTCGTGGGCGTTGTGATCACCTGGGACACAGTACCTCATGTTGGAGGTATGGCCCATGCCATTAATTTGCTCCAAGACGTATGCTACGGTTTGATACTTGTTTCAAGTTTACAGTTGAAAAAAGGGGGCTTGGAGCTGATTTTTGTGGACTGAGAACCATCCCCCCCNATTAGCAGTAACACCTCTCTTCTGGGGTCTGGCTCAGGGTTTTAGCCCATTCAACACTTATGCTTTGTCCGTCCTCGAGGGTTCACACCCAACCACGGTGTCACACAGAACCATCAAGACTAGCCTCTACTTTACCTGCGGCTTTTGGTCACCTGCTAAACTCTTCTTAAGCAACTCACATTGCAGTCAAATTTCACTAAATTTGTCCAAGTTTTCTTTAGGATGAATTTCATTTGTTTTTGCTTCATCTTGGGGAAAATTAGTGTCTTGGAAAAGCCAAATTCATATATGACTACCTGTGATTGTCCTGACTTTGCTCAAGTCCATTGCAATGAAGCGACTGCTCAGCTCCACTGTCTGTAACCCATCATGATGAATCCAAAAGGAAGACAGGGTGTGCTGGATGGACGCATCCTCTGCTGGGAAATTACCATCCAGCACACTTAGAAACTCTCATGAGACTTGACTGTGGCCTGCAGGCAATCTCCACAGATGTGTCCCAGAATGAAATCATCTATGCAAATGCAGTTTTCTTTTCACACATTGCAAATGAGCCTGTAGAGAGAGATCCGTGCTGGGCCTCGTTTGATGAGGCAGTCGGGTACACACAGGCTTGCACACAGTGCTCCTTCTTGGGCTTTCCTGATCTACATAGTCTGCTCTGAGTCCCCGCTGTAGAACGGGTAATGTTGCCATTAGCATGAAGCACCAGCCTTCTCTCTTTCATGCACTCTCTCCTTTCTCAGCATGTGGCAGCCAGCAGTTGTAACATCCCCCTAAAAAAAATCATCTAGCCACACTTAGGCAATACCAGTTTTGTCCAATTCATTCCTAAAAGGGAAACTTCTTCACATTTTTCTCTTACAGACAAAGTTTCCTATTTGGGAGTTTAAACGACTGATTATTTTCTTTTCACATACCCACCAAGTCCATGGTCCCTTGGGTATAAATTGTTGAAGTTTTACCCATTTGAAGGTTCACTTTGGAGGGTTTATTAAAGCCATCTTGCCTTTCCCAGCCCATTTCCAGGCCATGAGGTTGGACACTGGACTTTGGACAGGCAGCCATCTGGAGAACCCATCCCCAAGAACCAGGGCTAAGTGCCCCACACAGTGAATTATCTCAGCAAACACCAGCCACTTCTTCAAACTCTAGGAGTTTCCATTCTCTTCTCCAGCTCTCAGGAGCAGGACCTTGGACTTTTTTCTACTTTTCAGAGATTTCTGAAGGCTTGAACAATCGTTTGCTGCTCCCACACCATCCTGGTGGCTTTCTGACACTTTCAAAACAATCTCTTCCCAACTCCTCTTCATTCCCCTTGACAGAAGTTCCCCATTATAACCACTTAACTTGATAAGGCAACTGGGAACATGTGTGGACTACTCTTACACAAAGAATTGCCCTCAGGGAGGTCACCACGGCTCACTCTGTTCCTCCTAGTACATCCTGGAAGACTGTCTATTCAGATGGTGAAATCCCTGCTAGGAGTAGTTAGGTGCAGCTGAGGACATTAGTATGAACCAGGTCACATTCCCTTTAAAGCCCATTTTCCATGTGTCTTTGAACTGCTCTAAGACAACTTTGTAACTCACTCCTGCCACAGAAAAATATGAGTGTAGTTAGTCCTTCTCCATCCAGGGCAAGTTAAAAAACCTTCCTTTGTAGTACAAGGCCCTGCATCTTCCCAGATTTGAAACAGTCTCTAAGAAAGATGATCTTTGTGTGGTTGATGTGGACCCTACTGTTGCTAGATGGACAAGCCAAGATCTTAGGAGTGAGCCAGGTGGAAAAAGAAATAGGTAAGAGTGGGGAAAACCAGAGGGATCAAGAATATGTTGGAAGAAAAGCACCAGTGAGTGACATGTGACATGTGACCCACATCCCCTTGTAGCAGAGGCTACAGCACTTTGAACTTGTCCAGGGCAGGAAGATCAGCTCCAGCATGGTTTCCACCATGCTTAGAACTGCAGCTCACTCCCACCCGTGAAAACTGGTTTGTTAGCAACACCCTGCTCATCCTGCCTGTCTCTTATGCAAAGTAAGGCTAATCCCAGAATCACCTGACAGGAGGCCAGGTCAGAAAGTCACAGAGGGCTTGGGCCTGAGACATGACCTCCTTCCTTCCTGCCGTTTGGTAGCTCCCTGTAAAAGTGGAGCTGCTGCTCACTACTGGAAGAAAGGCTGGTTTGCTTCAACTCTCCCTAATCCTGTCTGCTCTGTCCATGAAGCCAATCTGCGAGGTGTTAGAAACTCTCTGTGCGAAGACTTTTTGCATCCTGCCAGTGGCAATGCTGGATGGGGATCAGCTGGATAGAGAAAACCCTCAGTCAGTCTGTCGGATGTGGGAGAGAGGCTGACAACCTTTTGTAAGCTGGTTTCCCACATGCTTTCTAATTAATGTTTTTTTGGGGGGTATCATCAAAGGGAAAACATCAGGTTATGAATTAGTACTGTGGCAAGGAAAAGGGAGCCAGAGTAGAGCTTCTGAGAAAGCAGCAGGATGATCCTACACCACAGTGTGTAGCCAGTGTGTGGGAATCAAGTGAGGCTGTGACCGAGCTTTCTGGTGGAGGAGGCACCAAGCAGCTCTCTGGCTCTGACAAACAAGGATGTTCATACAGATTTGGTCCTGGGACTCAGAGACAAATGGCCTCATCTTTGATGAGATCCTTTCCAAACAGTTAGGACCATCGCTCCAAATGTCCCCCCATTCCTCTTTCTTCCCTCTACTTTACATACTGAGCATGATGTCATAGGGTGTTGAATATCTCTTTGGTCAGTTGGGATCACCTGTCCTGGCTGTGTCTCTTCCCAACCCCCCAGGACCTCCCAGCCTCCTCCCCAGCCTGGCAGGACGAAAAGCAGGAAAGGCCTTGGTTCTGTGTAAGATCTGCTCGGCAATAACAAAACCATCTCTATCTTATCAAACCTGTGTACAGCACAAATTCAAAACACAGCCCCATACCAGTCAGTGTGAAGAAAATTAACTCTACCCCAGCCAAAACCAGCACAAAGGGGACAGAGAAACTTGGTGGATCATTCTCTCTCCCACATGGGGTAGGAGCACATGCACAGCTTTTATTAAGCATCAGCAAATCCCTCTCACAGGGATGGGATCAGGTGGAATCATACATTCGGGCAAAGCACAGGTTCTGCCAGTGGGAGGACAGGGCATCCTTGACTGAGCTGTCCACACGTTGACACGTTTTATTTACCATAATATAAAAAATAGTGTGTGAGGGTGGGCAGGTGGGATGGTGGGGAGCAGAAGAACCACACATTTTTTTCTTGGTTTTGGTGTTTTGTTTTTTTTTTTTTTTTTTTTTTTTTGTATTTTCCATTGGAGACTTGGTTTTCATCAGTCCCCGTTCTTGGTGAGGGAATAACAAATGCCCTCCATGGTTAGATGGTGCTTCAGTGAAAGGCCATGCCCGGTACCACACTTCAGAAAAGCCTGCAGAGGACCGAGCTCCTGAAGGACCAGCCAGGCTCTGCCCAAGCTCTAGTGCATGCTGACACAGGAGACCAGGAGTTCAGCTAACTTTAGGTAAGGGACTGGTCATGCCAGATGCAGTCAGTAAGCTTGCCCACTCTTTCCTTTCATACTGAGTCTTAATGTAGGATTTTTATTAAACGTTCAGCATGACCTGGAACCCAGAGGAAGCATTCAGCCTCTTTGATGCTCATCTGAACCACCAAAGCTTTTAAGGTTCACTTCGTGCTGCCAGCAACACCCAGTGCCAGCAGTGATTAGTGGTCTCCTGGGAGGTATCTCAGCCTCTTAGGATTTGACAAGGAAACAATAAAGTTTGCAGTGGAGCCGAGTTTCAGCTGTGCCCATCTGCTAAATAATAAGTGGTAAATGATAGTTTCCTTCAATTGTAGCAGTCCATGACTACTCATGAAGTCATATAATGATCTCATCTCAGTTATTCACCACGTTCTTTCTTCTACCTGACACAGTGAAGATGTTTTTCTTTCTAACAGTAGAGAGTAAAACCAAACCCAAATCCCCATTAATACAGATCTAATGCACATGCAAGTGCACAACAGAAGCATCTCTTGTTTCTGGCTCTACCTGCCACATCTGAAGTATTTTTCCTTCTAAGAGCTGGAAAGACAGGCCACTGCCTTCCTTTTAAGGTGTTCCCTTGTCACAGCAGGGGCCTGGCACTTGTCTCCCTGGATGCTAAGCACTGTGCTGCCAGGTAAGGACTGCGCATCCCTGTTTCTAGATCCTCACAGACAAGGAAACTCTCACTCATGGCAGCCCTTAGAAACCCAGACTTCAGGCTGAGACTGAGAACCATGTGGCACAGAGGGCATTGGTGGGAGATGTTGTTCATCACTCAAAATTAGTTCCTGATGCTGGAGGGAACATGTTGAATGAGAAGGGTTCCCACGTCCATCCTGAATGGGACACCCTGGAGCAGAGGCCAGCTGTCTGTGTCCTTATCTGTTCCCGTGGGGACAGCTATGGAGTGCTGGGGGCCAGCTGTGGAAGGTGTTTCTGGGCTCACTAGGAGGAAGAAGAGGAGGCACCAAGCTGTGAGGACAGAAGGAAAGGCCACCACCACCAACTTGCACCAAGAAGCCCTGTAGAAAAGCACGTCCATGACAGGGGGATCCTTGGCATAGTGGACGTCTGTGCTGGCTGCCAGAGAAGGGGCTGCTGCATGAGGAAGGGAAGGGAAAAGGGTTACCATGGGGCCATGGAAAAATCCTTGTGCAGCAGGAAGAACAAGAAGACAGGAAAGAGGAACTGTGTGGAGGCAAATGGGAGTAAAGATAAGCCAGTAATGCTGAAAAGCTGAATCGGTCTGCTAAATCAGTGCAAAGCCTCGGCATTCTCAAGGGCAGTGCCGTTGACTTCAGAGACATAGGCAGAAGGGGTTATGAGAAACAGAGCCAGGAAATGGAAGTTACCACCATCTATGTTTGGGCATCCATAATATCAAGAATAACTTAGTAAACAGGAAGTTAAAAGCCAGGAGCTCATCAGCTGAAGTGAACAGGGAAAGTAGAGCAGGAACATGAGGAGTGACAACTGAGAAACCAAGCAAATGCAAGCCTGGCATGCAAGGAAACAATTGTTTCTTATTCTCTGCAAAAGCTGGCACAAACAAATTTTAGAAGCAGAACTATTGTTTCCAATATAGCTTTCCATGGATGTGCAGCACCCAATTTAACAACCACTAAAGTACACCTTAGCCTTGGTGGATGCTGATCTAAATATGCCCACATTTTACAAGTCACATGATAGATTTTTCCATGGCCTTTAAAGTTATTTTGAGTCAAGGACACGTACCTGAAAAATCACAGATCTTTAGTACAGAATTTTTAACTAAGCTGTGAAGCACTTTGATCAATAAGGTCACTGCTTTGTTGCCACTAAGAAATTCAAAGCAGCAACTGCAGATTGCTTTACCCTAACATTTAGAATCTGGGATGGGAAAATATTTTACAACCCACAAGATTTTTTTGCTTACTGTCCTTTAAAGGAATTATAATCACAGGCTTCATAGGACAACACACACCAGCCCTGAAGTTGTGAACTTCTCAGTCTCTCTGAAGGTTCTGAAAGCCCATTCATCATGAGCTGCTTTAAAAATGAAAGAAACACACCTTTCTTTTCTTAAAAAGAGATTTTAAAAATGGATGTCTTTGAAAAAGTTTGACTAGATGTTTGCCAATGAAATTTGCATGAAGAAGGCACTTGTTGCTGAATAAAAGATTGTGAAGACAAGACATTTGTCAGCTTTATTCACCCTGGAGAATTCTGAAGAAAAGTTCGTGACAAAAGCAACAGGAATTTCAAGTTTGAAAAGGTTGTTACTGTAAAAAGAAAGGAGAGAGGACAGAGGACAGAGGAGAGAGGAGGAAATGGCTGGGCTGCCATGTACAACTCAACAGTCACATGAAAACCTCTCAGATCTGGGATGTTCAGGCACGACAAGGAGAAAACACAGGCAAGGGAGAATGTTTTTAGCACTGTAGCCAGGAGTGCCAGCATTGATGTCTTCTCATGAAACAGCAACTCAGCTTCTGCAATGGTTAGTTAAACCCAAGGATGTACCAGGTTTCTGGGAAGCAGGCTTGGGAAAATATATTATGCTGGCACCTGGAGCAGTAGCAAAAGATGACTGGAACAGCCTTTTCAAATGTCATTCCAGCCTTTCTGTTGCCAGGCTATTACTCTGGACTTCAGGAATGAATGCCCTGCATGAGCAAAGTTACTGCAAACCCATGCCCACCTCCTGTGGTTGCCTGGACCAAGACTAAAACCAGCATAAAGTTGTCTGCAGAGCCTGTGGAAGGTTGAAAAGCTTTTCTGCTGGTGATGAACCAGCCATCATTTTAAGGATTTGCTGGGTCATGATAACCATGAACCTCCTCATCCATCCCAGATGTCACTGGGGGATTCATCTGTTGGTGCATTAATGAATGTGAAAGAATTATTTGTGGGGCATATTTCCATATTCCTACATCCCTATCCATGGAAAAAGCAACATCTGTTACCTTTACCCATGATGAAAGGTGTTCTGCTCTATCCATAGGCCCTTTGTCACACCACTGTTGCTATACAGTCATGTCAGACCAGGGCTTCATTTTGTCATGTCAAATTATCATCAGCCTTCACCCTTGGCCACAGAAATCTGGGGACAACACCATGATGGTTTAAAAAGCATCATGTGAGACACCCCCACCAGACTCTTGTGACGCGTGGAATGGATAGAAGGTATATTTGTTGAAAAGCTACAGCTTGTCTGAAGAGGGAGTGGCATTCAGAAAAGGCCAATTAAGAGGATGTTTCCTTCTCACTCACCTGCTACAGAAGCCACCTTCAGAGCCCATGATGAATGGCACAGATCACTCCCAGTGTTCTCCTTTTTCCAGGAAACCACAAATGATGTTGGAAGGTGTTCTCTGTCAGGACACCCTTCGTTCAGAAGCTGGTGTTGGGTTTGAGGAATTACCCTGGGGTTGATGTTCTTTCATAACTTGAATCCCCCAAAAACTTAGGTAACTGGCAGTGTGACACACAAGTGACACTTTTGCCACCCGTTTTCAATACACTTCTCAAAGCGAGTCACCTTGGAGGGGCAAATCTATGACTGTGGGAGAGAAGCTCCTGTGACAATCCAGAGCAGAAGCAGGCAGCCACTGGTGAACCGCTTTCTCCAAGAGAAATGACCTTTAGGATGCAAAAGCTCAACTGTATAATGGCAAAAGCCTCTGCCATTTCCCAACCCTAAGGAGGCACCTCACTCGAGCCTCTCTTGGTGCACTGCCCAGCCAGGACTGCCTCCCTTGGACCATGCAGGGATGGGCCCTTTTAACACCCTCACCAGCAGCCAGGCCAGCTCTTAGGAGAGCTTGTTTTTGGGACAGCCACCTGCAGCATCAGCAGTGCTTACAGTAACACCCCCTCCCCTTGTACATGCCCTTTTCCAGGCTGTTGGTGGAAGACCAGCCCTGCTAATCCCCTCCTGTGCAAATGGCATTTATGTGCAACTGGTGCAGGTAAACAAGCACAAGCTCAGGCTCCTCCTTGCTGCGGGAACACGCTGGCCCTGGGAAACGCCCTGCTTTTGCCCTCTTTCCAGTGGGGAATTCACTAGCCACAATGCCCTGCTTGAAGTGGGGATCACAGGAGCAGAATACACCCCATCAGGGCTTTGCCAGCCACTATTAACGCAGACCATATTTATAGCAATAAACCAAAGCAGATACCTTATCCACGCAGATTTTAAATGTAACATGCCCACAGCCTTCTATCAAGAGGTGTGGAAGCCAACAAGATGTTCCTGGACGTGCTGCACAGTGGTTTTCTTCCTCATGGCCCACAGTTGTAGGGACCTCTGAGCACAGGGATGAAAATACCTGCTGCCACGACACGCCTGGCGTATGCCAGCTGTCAGCATTCTGTCATGGGAAGTTTTTGCCTCCCAAGGCCATACTTCTCCCCTCCACATACACACCAAACAAAATTTGTTTTCCTAGAAGCACTATGAAGTGTTTCTAGGCAGAAGTCTTGGAGGGCTGTGCGTGAGACTAGGGACAAGCCATGGCCAGGCACCACAGTGTGGGCTTTCCCTACAAACCATGGCAAAGGGTCATCTCTGAACAGGTTTTCAAAGTGCAAAGCAGCCAGATGGGGTTGCAAGTTGTGAAAGACCAACATAAAAGTTTCAGACATTCCTGGACCATTTCAAAACGTGTTTTGACGAGCCCAGTTGCATAGGGTTTTCTGCAAGGCCTTTTATGATTGTATCTTTCAGTAGAAGACTCAGGACTGCTTTAAAGAAAGAAAAACAAACAAAAAGATGCAATTTAACTCCAAATACCTGAAGAGAGTAAGTAGGGAACCCAACTTTGGAAAACACACTGCAGTGTTTATTTGAAGATAAAAACCACTGCTGCAAATCACTCGGGTCTGATTTAGATTATAAAGGGTGTTTGGTTATATAAATGCAAGGGATGTTTTAAAGTCTTCCAGCAAGGCTCTTTCAGCAGTGCTACTCACAACAGAAACAAAGTGCTGGGTTCAGCCTGTGCCTGTGGGGAGGTTTTATAAGCAGGGGTTGAGTTCAGAGCCCTGTGAGGGAGAGCAGGGCAATACACAGGGAAACAAAGCCCAGTCCCGAGTGGCCCAGGGGGACCCTCTGCCAAGGAAGTACAAGACTTGCAGTGACCCATTAACCTGATGCAAAGGATGTCCCCAAAGGGACAGATTTACCACAGCCTTCAAAAAATACCCAGCATGTTTGAAGCAGAGGGTTATTGTTAAGGGAAATGCAAGGTCCCTTATTTCTAGCATCCAGGTCCCCATCCATACTCCTCCCCATTCCCAAGAAATGCCAATTTGGTCAAGATTTGTTCAGTGTTACCCTGCTCACAAGGAGAATCCGTTAGGTCACCTACACCCATCACATGGCTGTTCCTGAGGAACCACAGGCTGCCCTCCCAAGTCAACAAACAGTATTTGCAAAACAAGGCTTTAGAGCAACCACGTAACACTGGCTGGCACAAAGGACATTGCTCAATACTGTGCATGTTTGTTACACACTAACTTTTACTAGGGATGCCAGGAACACCAGGAATTACTGAAAAGCATTTTTCCTCAATAGCATTTTCTATCCATTTTCAAAGCCCTAAGGCTGAAATTTACTCTTTCAGGGACAACTCCCACACACAACAATGCTGCGCCTTTCATACATGACCCTTCACCAGCAGTAAATGTCTGTCCTTGCAGATGCAAAGGGCGACAAGCTGACCTGCTGGGCTCACTCTGTGACCCCCAGCACCCTCAGATGAAGGGGTTGTTTGCCCTCCCAACTCACCTGTTCATCAGTGCCCAAGTCAAGCTCAGGCAAGGACCCTCTAACACTGGTCTGTCACGTTCCCTTACACAAGGAGTGACAGAGCTTGATGAAATAATTTATTTGCCAACACAATGATCTTCAGACATGTGTAAGTGGCAGCCAGCCTTTTGACACTCTGATGAAAGGGTAATATTTAGGATAAATATACAAGTCACTTACCAGTACTGACTTTGGGGTCCTGCTTTTTCCATGGAGCCAAGAAGGGGTTACAGACAGGGCACCTGGATAACACTCTGAAGATACATTAATTCTTTACCACTCTGAGTAACTTTGAGCTGCTACCAGCAAGTCCCAGGCCAGGACAAAGAGATGGCCCTGCCTTTCGTCAATGCAGCACTTGGACTTTCTCCCAAAATTTTTTTTTAAAAAGTGGGCAACTGCAACTCACAACCTTAGTGCAGAGAAGAAGGTGCATACATTCAGCTCTAGCTGTCTTGATCACCTAAGCAGCACGTCTGAGTAGGAGAAGTACAGCTCTACTTTATGATGACACACTTCCAGTGCATCAGCATAACGCTTCCCTTTAGATCTGAGCAACTGCGTGAGCCTAAAATGTCAATCTGACATTCTGAGCATCTGGTTCAGCCATCTACGTCACTCACATTTCCCCTGCACTCCTCTCATTGCTTTAGTTCTTAAGGCAGAGGAGAGGGTCTGAGAGCCAAGATTCGCTCCTAGAGACTAAAACATGGGCCGCTCATGTCAGGAATCAGCACTTCAAGGATTTTGTTTCCAAATATAAGGTAGGCATTAAGAAGGCACAGAAAAGGGTATCCTGAAATTAGTTAACAAAAAGAAATAAGAATATTCTGAGCCTGGCTATTACTGCAAGCTCACTGCACTCCTCTGTACTTTATGTTACTCAAAATGGAGCTGCTGCATAATTTGAGAGGTTTCTCATTACGTATGAAGTTGAGCCATCTCTGAAACAGTTCCTGCTGAAGTTAATATCAAGTCACTCTTGTTTCCCACTGTCTCATTTTCCAATACACCACATTTCTGCACTGACAACTGGTAATTGCACAGCAGGATCCAAAACATTTTGGCAACAGATCACAAAACTCTTCAGGATGTAGGAAGAAACATGGGATTACTCAAGAAATGGGAACACATTAGCCAGTTAACATGATCAGAAAATTAGCATTCAAAAAGTCATTTACAGGTTTCAAGGTTAGCGTATTAAGAGGAAAACAATTCAGGAAGTTTAGAACCATTGTTTCATATTGCTGGAAAACTCGACCATGACACCACCTTCTCCTGTTTGGGTATTTATCCTGTCTGTGAGTTACTTCTGCCTTCGAACTGTGGAGCAAATCTCTGCAACACTATTCCAGAAAAAAACAAGGTCTGATTCTGTAACACACACTGGTCTGTCACAAGGGGCCCCAAGAGCCAAGAGTTTCAGCAGTCCCTTTGGAAGTCTCACCTGCTCTTGGTTTTACACAGCACAGGTCAAATCCCATCCAATCCCCAACCACATACAGCCCCATTTTAATGCTTCCAATCCTACAAGAGTTCTGTCTGCCGAAACACCAGAACTGAGACGTTGGAAAATAATGGACAGACAACAGTAGAAATAACATTTTTGTAGGTTTAGTGTTTGCAATTTGTTTTACAGCTTATAATGAAATACTGTTAGAGATAGTCTACATTCATATGTTTCAGGCATAATACAGTTTTAAAATCATAAGGCACTTTAAGATGTCCTAAAACAAATGCTTATTTAAAAATTCAACAAGAGGGCTAGATGAGAACCCTTTCTACCCTTAGTGTTCTGGTCAGTAAATGATCAATTCTCTAGTCAGGCACGCAAGTGAAATAATCAATAGAAAGGTTTCCAAGACAGAGTTACTGCTGTATTAGTGTGCACTCTGGAGCAGTCTATTTGAAGTGTCTTCAGTTGGGGAGGGAGGGCATGGTATGAATAAGATGCATTAAAATAGTTCTTTGAACTGGGCAACAAAGATGCATTGCAAGGATTAAGTTTCATTACTTTCATTGGATTAAATTCCTTCCATTCATTATTGCCAGCAAGAGTAAGGAACAAAAAGGAGTTGGTTCTCCCCTCCCTCCCCCCCAGTCCCATTATAATTCAACACAAGATTTCAAAGACTTAAAATGACCAGGACAGAAGCCCATGAAAAACTGCATCTGGCCACTTCAGAGTATCTTTAAATATTCATTACTGACTTCCTCAGGTCTCACCTCTTATTAAAGAAAGAGAAACATAAAAGAATTGGCAACTGTCTAAGTTGCTTCCCATCAAATTGATATTTTGCTTCTTTTTAACACGACCCCACTGTTCCCATCGAGTACCTGCATTCAGAAACACACCAGCAGCTCTCCTTGGCAGAGGCCTGGTGGGGCAGGGGATGAATGCAGGCAGGGCCCCAGGCCCCACAGAGAAGAAGGAATGAGCATCTTTGCTTAACACACTTGTGTCTCAGCTTAAGAACAGCTTCAAGAGCTGGGACATGCTGGGCTGCTGCAGCAACAAGGGGACTGATACCAAAACACTGACTGAAGACTTCACTTGAAGATACATCTGCAGGAGTTGAAATCTGCTAAAAACGGACAGAAAACAAACAAACAAACTGACAGTGGCAAAAACACTGCCTACTTCTCAGGGCCCCTGAGAAGGGGATGGTAGAAACTAGTGCCTATCATCCATCTGTGTATTTTCAAGCTGTGTCTTACCTATTTTATTGCCCAGTATATTTTCAAGTCTTTGGGGGCTAACAATTGCTGAAAAACAACTCACAGGGGCTCAATGTGTTAGGCACTACAGTATATACCTGCATCCCTAGTCCTCTCAAAACTACCTCAGAGGAAAAAAACCTCAAACCCAACCAACCAACCAACCAACCAACCAATAATTTGTTTTTCCTACAAGTTCTCGATTGTTTTAAATTCTGACTTACTTGAATTGCACTTTAAAGCCCAGCAGCAAAAAGAAAACTTGGTAGCTATATTCAGGAATATATATAAAAATTTCTAAGAGACAAGACATTTTATCAAGTCTAAAAATGCATAGATATCAACTGCATAAGCTGTCAAGTTTTGACCTGGCTACAGTGAAGAATCTGCACAAAATAAAGATTACCCTAATATAGACCATATAATATTTGGGTATAAGTGGGATGCCTGTTCAGTTAGGAAAGAAACTGCAGGTAAGGATCGAGCTAAATTAGAACCAGCCACCACTGGTCTGAACTCATCACACACAGAGGTGCTACTGTGCAAACAGGAACTCTGATGAAATCTAGCTTTGTGAAGTGAAAAAATGCAGGACTCCAAGGCAGCTGCTGCTAAAGACAAGAAAGGAAGGTGGTACCTCATGGCCCTGAGCTCAAAAGATCTTGAGATCTCAACTTGTGTGGCTCACTTTTGCTGGCAGGAGAGTCAAGCTCTAGATCACTCAGTTGATTGCTATGGTTATACCAGCAGGCAAGTTAAAATTGTGGCTCTGGAATCATCTTGCTGTCATTCAGCACTGGTGTGACAGTGTTCAGCTGGGACAGCAAGAAGCATCTGAAAGAGGAGATGAACAAAACAGGCCACTCACTGGTTGCAATTTCACTAACAGCATGCAGTTGGTTTCTCTCAAAATCTGTATGTTTTTCTTCCCAAGCAAACCTCATAGAATTTGCTAAAGTGACATCCAGTTGCTTGGCACATACACCTTGTTGTGTCTTAAAAATATACTTAAAAAAATTATTTGGAAAGGCATAGAGCACATGCAATTAATTCCCTGTGGATCTATGCACACAGGGAATCACATGTGCATGTGGGAACTAAGTTGCAATGATTAACGATGGACAGGGTACTATTTTACAATCAGATAATTTCTTTCAAATTCCAGTTCTTTCCAAGGGAAACTGGGGAAATAAAGAGTGCTGTCAAGGAAATGCAAGGCAAGAAATTCAACCTGCACACCAAGACAGACTGGAACATACAAAGTTTCACAGACCTCGTTCTTCAGGTCACATGAAAGGAAAAATTGTAGTCTAATGAAAAAAAAAATCACTAAAGCTAGCTATAAAGAGCAGAATTATCAAAGTGCTTTTATACATAAAGTGTCAAACATAATTAAACAGGACCATTAACACAGAGCTGCCATAAGATGTTCAAATAGGTACATGTGTTTTCCGAATGCAGGAGAGAAGCACAGGTTTTGAAATTACCCCACAGGGCCAAAGTGGGTTAAGAAAATTTTTTTTGTTCGTTTCAGCTTCTTAACATGATAGTTTTGCTCTGTTCATGCATTCAAAGGCACAGTTGGATTTGCTTTATCAGAAACTGCATCAAAAGGACTGTCTACCATGAAATATTAATAAAGGGGCAGCTCTCACTGAGTGGAACACACGACAGCCTCATAAAGTAGATTTATAGATATCTGTCAATTTGTAGTATTAATTTTATAAGGTATTTCTTGATGCTTAAAAATTCTGAGCTATTTTCTGCAGCTTTCCTTTAAACATAGTTTAAGATAACTGAGTGTGTTACTTGAACCATCAACAGACTGCCAAAGCTATTGCAACAAGAGCAAATGCAAACAAATAAATAAGGAAGACGTTTCAAAAGCACCTCGTGCAAGAAACTCAGACAACACGCCTTTGCCTCCCTACTGGCTTTTCCTCTCCTGTTAGGAATCAGGAAAAAAGACATTCTCCACAGCACTTCTCTGGGTACTTTCAATTCACTGAGCTGCTGCGTACCTTAGGCACATGACCTTAAAGATGGGAAGTAACTCTACCAAGCACAGCAGAGCAAACTGCAGTGGGGAAATGTGGCTGTTTATAAACAAGAAATGTCAATCAAGACCCTTCCTGCAATTCATGGCTGTAAAAGCAGATTTGCTTCAGTAAGCTGAGACTCGAAAGTATGACACAGCATCACATCTGGTCCCTTGCACAGGCCACAAGTCTGAAGTAATACCAAGTATAACAGAACAACTTGTCTGTTTTCTGAAGGCACCATAAAGACACCAACACTTCAGGTGTAACAGGAAGAGGGAGGAGGAGGAAAAATAACAAATATTGTTAGAAGGAGACACTAAGAGCAGCTTAGTGTAACAAGGGAGAAAAAAGGTGGCTCAGTTCTATGATGGCTATAACATCTGTAACACTACAAAGACTCTACACCTCTAGGCAAAGGAAGAGTAACCAGAGTCTGGAAAAATCTAGTCCTGAACAAAAAGAATTCAACTTTCATTTTCAGTGGATGGGTGTAAAATCTCTAACTGAGATCAAAGGAGACAGAAATGAATCAAACTGCTATATAAAACACTGGGGTCCAGACATACTCACATGGCATCATTAGCCTGTTTCTGATTTACCACAGTGTTAAAGGATCTGGACAGTCTCCTTTGCTCTGCAGGATGACTGAAGTCCAGTCAAGTTTCATATATTAAAATCCTTCTGAATCCGCCAGTGAGAACAAATCTCTTTCCCAGCCCGTCTGAGGGAGGGGGGTGCCTCCCAGCCAGGAGACATTTCTAACAGCCCCAGGCAACCTACAGGCAGCATGCTACTGAGTTAGATCTCCTAAGCAGTGCTGCACCAAGCAAGTCTAGGCTTGCTAAGATGTTCTGTCCCTGCATGGACTTGAGGACAATTTCTCATGAGCCCTTCAGGCCAGTGGCTCATGCTTCACCATTCCATTATTGCTTTTCAAATCCATTTTCCTTCCCGTCTTCCCCTCTAGCTCCCCATTATCCCAGAAGGACTTTCTGCATCCTGTGCGCAGCGACGCTGGCCTCATCCTCGGAGTCGGACTCGCTCTGGGAAGTGGAGCTCTGGGAGGCAGAGCTGAAGGGAGAGGAGCACTCTGGGGAGCACAGGTAGTGCATCAGCGGGAGCCGATACTTCCCACAGAAGTCAACGAACTTGATCTGTCTGACGCAGCTGTCAAAGTACACACCTGTGAGGGAGAGAGAACAGAAAAACGTGAGACCCTGTGCCCAGAGACCCGCAAACTCCGCAGGGCTCTTGTGCCTGGAGCATATGCCTTGAATTAGGATTTAACTGGCACTGCACTGGATGTAGGAGCACAAGGGATACTGGTGGAAGGGAAGGGACCAGGATACCTGTGAAAATGTGAGATTTCTTTTCTTAGTAAAAAACTCCTGTAAAACTGTATTTGGTAGGTGATTCAGAACAGCACACTCTGCACGTAAAGACACAGAGCAGTTACTTCCAAATAACGTGGCAATTTCTTCTAACCATTAGGGAGGCAACTCAGGCTGGGAATTTCCAAGCTTCTTAAATGTCAAATGAATTAATGCGCTCTATTTTCAAACTTGTAAAACCTCTTCTACCAGCTAGTAAAAATGCGTTCACAAATAGACCTTCACAGTTCTACTTTTCTTCTGCTTGAGTGAAGTCACCATGCTGAGCTTGGATGCTACTTTCCATGGCAACAGTCTTGCTGTAACACACAATTATGTTCTCTTCCTGTCACAGCAAGTGATTTTAGACGCTGACATTTTCAGAAGTTTCCAGCAGTGTTTTAAGTCCTAGCTGGTCAGGAGTAAGCTCTTCTCCTGCAGTGCTAGAGCAATGCTGCAGTACTGTACGAGTTCATAAGGCATAGAGAAAAAGCACAAAACCAATCCACTGTTATCCAAGTTGTGCAAAATTCTTAAAAAAAGAAACTTTTATTTCCCTCCCAATGTAAGTCCCAGCCCTTCCATCTTTGCTTATGGAGCATGCTTTGATATAGTCCTGTAAGAAGATAACAGCTTACATTATGACTGCAGGGTAGATACTAATTAATGATTTCTTTTTCCCCTTAATCTTCTAAAGGCTAAATGTGCAGATAATTTACTCTGGATAAAGATTAAGCATTGAGCCAAATTAAGCCCAAGCATTCCAGGCTGTTTTATGAAGTTCTCTCCATCCAAGAACTACATGCTAGTGGT
Source organism: Cnemophilus loriae (assembly GCA_013397755.1). Taxonomy (NCBI): domain Eukaryota; kingdom Metazoa; phylum Chordata; class Aves; order Passeriformes; family Corvidae; genus Cnemophilus; species Cnemophilus loriae. The sequence continues at coordinate 3,395,088 of VZTF01000391.1, forward strand.
CCCAAGCTAGAGCTAAACAAGTTGCTGTTGGTACCTGCTAAGCACTAGAGCCACTCTCCTCTTTTCCACCTAGAAATGATGCTCACCATTCAGCAAGAGTGTGTGCAAAAGTTCTGCTGTCCACTATCTGCTCTGAGCTGTTTCTGGGCAAATGGATCGGAAACTTCAGACCATAAAACCATAGTGGAGTGCTGGGATGAGCTACAAAGACTCTGACAGAAGTGCTGTCTCACTTTCCCATGCAAATACAGTAAACCAGCACTACAACTCTGAATACTGTTCCTAAGTGAACAAGACTCCTTAAAGACAAGTTTCCAGGAGACCTGGAGCCAGGGAAATATAGCCAGAATGTGGATGCAGTAAGCAACACTTTGAACCTGAGTGAGCTTATAAAGTCATGGCAAGTCAGAGGGAAAGGAAACCATCAGGTAAGAGCAGGAAGCAGAGCTGTAAAGGTGAACTTACCCCCGCATTTCGGATTGGGACAGTTGCTGGCCAAGCTCAGGTACCGGACAAGACTCTCCGGGAGATCGCTGGGAGCATAGGGAATGTTGCGAGTTTTAATTGTGCGGCCAGCCAGTTCCTGAAGGCTCGGGGGATTGTAGGTCAGGTCACGCACAAACCGCACCACCAGCGGGTTCCCACGCAAGCTCAGCTCTTCGAGGTGAACCAGGTTAAGGATCTCTCGGGGAAGGTAAGTCAGCAGGTTATTGTGCAGGCTAAGGGAACGCAGGGAATGCAGCCTAAGGATGGAAATGGATACCCTGTCAAAATGTGCAAGCAAAATTGCCCCACAACTGCATTATGCAGACTTCATGACTCTCCCCTCTCCCACCAATTTCTTCTTCTTTGGCTTTTCTCCCTTTTAAAACATAAAGTCATGTTAAAAGAGCTGCTCTTACTCCAGTACACACAATGCACTAGAAAACTCAGCTCAGCCCTGGAATACCTGCTAAAGAAACACAGTCTTAAACACGCTGCTGTCCCTCTCAGTATTCCCCCCACACACCCCCCAAAAAAGGTAGAACAAAAGTGTAACAACTGAGTGCTTTCAGGGGACATAACGTTTCCTTGTACCCAGTGCATGCATCAAGAACAGTCCCATGCAGCGCTCTGAATAAGTCACCTGCTCTGTCTCATGCATTAAAGATGATTGCTGGGAGGCAGCCAGCCCTGGAAAGCCCCATGTTTTCATTGCTTGCGGCTGCACCACCTCGCACTGTGATACCACCAGATCGGAGCGAGGTCAGGCCAAGCCAGCTACAGCACAGGGGACAAGCAATTTTTTTGCTTTTGGACGAGGCTTTCACCTCTCAGGTTGCACAAAGCAATGCTCCAGCATGGCATCCAGGGCTGCTCCCAAACTTGTAAAAGTGACAAGACATTGTACAGCAAGAATAATCCCGCTACACCATCAAATTCCAACTCGGAGAACCCCATGCTGCCATTCAGTTGTTTTTAGGGTTACAGCTACACCTCCCATCTTAGGCTACACATACAGAGCTGCAGTGTCCTCTTTCCGTCATTATGAAAAGATAAAGCAGTAATCTAGCCCCTAGAACTGTGCTATAAGATTAAATGAACACTAAAACATTCTGAGATCCTAAAGTCATGAATGCCAAGGGAACATAGGGGATGGTACAAGACAAAAGTACGCACAAAAAGGTTTTGGGTGAAAGGCAAAACAGATCAAGCATTCATTACTAATAAAACAGTACCATTCTTACTTCTTAAGGTAGCAATTTATCTTTTCTGAGTTGCCCAGGTACTTTTCAGCGCCCTCTATACAAATCTTTTAATTCACTGTAAGGTGCAATCTCAGTGATGGTTTTTTACCATAACCCTTTCATTGAGTTTTCCAGATCATATATTCATGGTTTGCCTGCAATGCACCATCCCAAAGATGTCCTTTTTCAAGTCTAGTCACATTAACAAACTGAAGGACAAATAGGTCCTCCCAGGTGCTTTTATCCACATACACAGAAGAAAATGTTCAAAGAGTTAATTACAGCTGGTGGCTGATGACAGTAAATACTCACTGTGCCAGCTGAGGTGGAATGCTCTGGATCTTGTTGTCACATAGAACTAGATACCTCAGATAAGGCAGTTTTGCTAATTCAGGTGGAATTGCCGTAATGAAATTCCCTCCAAGGTATAGAAACTCTAAACTGAAAAACAGAAGAGAAAACAGTGCATTATTTCATCAATTTCAAGTTTCCTTTAACACTTAGGTATTCACAGCTCCTGCACTTCTTAAAGGAAACTGACAGATAACTACCTATGAGAATTTGCTGACGGCAAGAAAGAAAGAGCTGAGTTGCACATCAAAATTACAACAGAACTGCTGTTTCACAATAGATAATGTTCAGATTTTACCTCCAGACTCCTGCAGTCACCATTACACCTGCAGGTAGGCACCAGACAACTGTGTATTCCTACACCAACCCCTTATGCAAAGCTCCTGCTCCTATTTGCAAGGATGTGCAGCCTGCACACAGGGTCTGCAGCATTGACACATATCCTGCTGCAGCCAGTGGGAGCTCTCAGTTTCAGCCGGAGCGAAGCACAAGCTCAGTGTCTCTCCCTGGAAATCCCGGCCCTGCACCAGCACTAGCTGCTCTTCGTGGAATCATTTGACTCCTCGGTGACTAACTGGAACCTTTCAGCATCAGTCAGACGCAGCCAGTCCCCTTTGATACAATTGACATACCAACGGCACAGCTGCAACAGCACAGAGTGCACCTAAGTCACACAAGTACATTCATGCAATTTCTCAGAGAGACTGATTTCACTACACTGAAGTCTTAAGCTACCAGAAACCACAGCTGGGCTTCACTGCAGTTTGGGCCCAAATAAAAGAATCACTGGATGTCCTGTGAAAACTCAGTGGATGGGAGACAGAAACGCAGAGAGGCACTAGATCCCTTCTGCCAGGTGGAGTAGCCAGTATTTGCTGTGCATCTCTGCCCTTCTTGGAAGAAAAACTGGCAAGCATTTCTCTTTGACATAATAGCTCCAAGTCCTCATTCCACAGACTCAGGTAGCTTTCTTTCCCTGTTCTTGGATGTTGTCTGAAAGAGGGGCAAAGGCAGGCTCAGTTTGGGTACTTCTTGCTAATCACAGTCCAGCCAAGATTTTTTCCCATGTTTGAAAAAGGTGGATCCCACAGTCCTGGTTCAGTATCTCCAGTACACACTCAGGTTGCCTAACTACAATGCACCTTGGCCTTCTCTGATCCAGCAAGCATTGCCCACAAGCCAAGGAAAGTGAACTCCTCCAGGCTCCATCAGCCTTTCTTTAAGTATAGGTTATAACTTCCTTGGAGTAGGAGACACCTTCATCTCACCCCAGCAACTGAGAAATGCTACGGATACAACTGGCACAGAAACACATGAACAGAGCACCCAAGGGACACGGTGGTCGACCCAGACAAGGTCTGAGCCCTGAAACTGTGCCACAGCACATGTGAAGCGCATAGAAGCTCCTCCCTGAGACTTCCCCTGGGATGGAGCAGGAGAACAGTAGAGAAGGTCTATTTTGCTCAGTTCTGGCAAGAAACCTGAACTCCAGAGATCCAATGACAGCATCTGCTTGGGCTACAGAGGCCACTACTGCAGCACAAATGCATCTGCCCAGCAACGAAGGACAGAATGACAGACCTTTTGCAACACACCAGGAGATGCTCGCAGGGCTCAGCTTTCCCTGGATTCCCTTATATTTTTGGAGTATGTCAGAGGCAAGCTAAATAATTGAAACTGGAGAAAGTGGGTAGAAAATTAAGCCTTAAACTGAATTTGATTATATGGAAGGCAGTAACTACAGACCAAGTGGGACAGCACATTTGGAGGCTACTCTGAACGTGCAAGAAAGTACACCAGGAAAAACCACCACTAACTGCCACTGCTCCAAAGTAACCTCTCTTCTACTCAGACAACCTGTAGGTGAGGAGTGGGGGTAGGAGGAAGGCTGCTGTGCAGAGACCACATCAAGGAGAGATTATTTTTAATTAACTTTTGATCCCCTAACAAAGCCCTGAGTTTTAACCAAAATTCCTCCTTCGAACCTCCATTGTTTCCCAAGGTGGATTTAGGCTGCTTGGCTCTCACTAGGGACTTAACTGCTGAGTATACAATTCCATACAATTCCTAACTCCATACCATTGCTGGAGGCCACACCAAAAACTGTTGGGCAAGGGAATTCTAGCAATGTGGATTTCAATATTTAAACAAGGTTTAGATGTGTACAGATTTGCACTTCGTAGGAAAAGTGAATAATTAACTCCTCATCTTTCGTGTTTGAGGACACTAATGCCTGTAAAGTGACATGGCATAAAAACACATCCTACCAGGGAAGGAGAAGAGGGCACAAATTATGTACTGAAATGTTTTGGTAATTCATTTCAAGGCATAAAATGCGTAAGTTTCAAGAGCAGCCTACTGTACAAACTAAGTGTGGAAAAACACTGCCTACAAACTTCTTACAGCTTCAAATCTGTTCTTTGTAAAGTCTGTACTGAGAACACTCAGTCATACCAGAAAGGATATAAAGACCTAACATCAGAATACAAACTGCCTCTAACTAAAAACCCACTAAGTAAGATAACTCCTTCACTGGCAACAGAATGCTTCTTAAAAAATGTTTTCTTTTTACTCATCTTCTGAATCACCTTTTTGGAGTCAGTAGACTAAAAACTCACGGGGCCCAGTCTGGTACAGCAAATTCAGAATTTCCACATCAACTTACGGTATGAATTAGATGATTAATTTATTAAAAAACCACAGGGAGGAGGTTTTGAAATTACAAAGAAACTTATTTAAAACATAGGAAAGATATTCTTATAGCTTCCACTGAAACACTGCTCAGCAGGAAAACAAAATCCATAACTCCCATCCCTCAAAGTACAATTTGCTAGGAAGAAGGACCTAGCCTAGTCTAGGCTGTGCAAGGTGAAGGAATCAACAACAGCCATTTCTGCATCAAATTAAAGTGTCAAGAATTGCCTGAGCAAAGCTAATCACGGCACAGGAAAGGATTTTCAAGAGGCACGACCCTTTTATCAAGAGCACTGACCACAGCACTGGGACTGCAGTTTGTTCCCAGCTCATCTGCTCCTGGCCTGATTTTCACATCACACTAGGCCTGTATCTAGAGGCCAAGGTGATGCTGGCTCTTGAGTTGTCCTACTCAGGGTAGTTTGCTGCTTGGTAAGACAAGCAAAAGCACTGCTCAGCTCTGCCCTCTTCACACAAGAGCCTGCTGTAAGTCAATCCACAACACCCACGACAGGTTTTCGCAGGAATACCACAGCAGGGATGGCACTGAGCTTAGTGAATGCTTCTAACTAACCTTTCACACTTAGACTTAGTTCTTCTGACAATCATTAATCTGTACAGTCATTTTGATGGATCAGCTAAGGTCTTGTGAACTGCTATGTACAAAGAAGTAGAACTGGATTTTTTTTCTGCACTTTCAAAAGTCCAGAATCTTCAAAAAGCCGAAGATCAACTATCATCAAACATAAGCTCAGTTCCAATTTTTGAAGCTAGAATGAATGATTTACTTCCAACCTGCCACACAGACTCCAGCTGAATGAGTTTCAAGAGGGGACAAACACTAACAAAATCAATCTCAACAGAATCTGAAAAAAAACCCAATAATCATGTGACAGAGTAACTAAAGAGGGTTGACGTTTTCTCTCCTGCCTTTTAGCCATGTTGACAAATACACTAATAAAAGGCCAGAGTCCTTTTCAGCCTCACACCCAGGAGCCCTGTGCTCAGCACAACCAGTCCTAATTGCTGCCAGGCACAGGCAGCACGCTGAGCCCATCATGTGGTGCTGCTCTCCAGCAGTGTATTTCACACCACTGGGCTGTAGGGTGGCAATGAAAATACTTTTACCTACTAGGAAAGGAGTGGAGAAATGCTCAAACAACTATGATCAATTCAGGGAGTGGCAGCAAAGTTTAACATGCAAAGAGACTGTACCTTCTTGCTTGAGTACGTCCTTGATGTTTTCAGGTCATCGTATACCACAAATCAAATCCAAAAGCCGCCAAACACTCAGTAAATAAGAAGAGCCACTCTGAGCACTAGAGGTATTTTTTATACCCTACCACAGCACTCACATAGTCCTGTTTCAAGGGGATAATGTCTTCAGGCATAGGAGATACTCATATTTTCAATCCACCCTGTTTCCCAACAGATGCGTCTTCGGATAAAATTTAACAGCTGACATCAAACAGATGCATCTAAATAGGTAATCTAAAAGAACCCAAACCAACAATGGTGCCTGAAATAGCTCCAGGTCTTTTTCAGATAAACTTTTAGCAAGAAATTTCCAGGGCAGTTTTGAGGCTCATGCAAGGGAGGAATTTCAAAGCAGCCCACAGTACACTCCAGTTAACCCTGTTCTACGATTTGCTAATTCCTGAGAGAACTGCATAGCCTTTGCTGACACGCAAATTTAAGATCAAACGGTCGTCTGAACACTATTTGCAAAACGTTTGAAGAGGGGAAGAAGAAGGGAGACAGCAAACAGATTTCCTAATGCTGTATCTTTATCAAAGCTCTGCTTGCCCTTTTTCCCACACTAACAGCCGTCCTTTAAGCGTATGCTTGTCTAACATGCTTAATACTACCCACGAATGGAAGCAAACGCTCTGGTTTTCAATGCATCTAAGCCTTTACACAAATCTTGGATGAATCCAGTTAGGCGTCTGAGGTCTTTGATCCCAGCCCTCGCACAACCAGGCTTTATTAGAGGAATACCAGCAAGAAGGAAAGGAACGTGCACGGGTCTTTTCCAAGCTCTGCCTGCTCCTGATGCTCTACGGAGCATGAGAGTATTCACTAGGAGAGTATGACTAAACTCAAAATTCCCATGGGAGACTCAAAGTATTAACTGCGTTTTGCTAACCCCTTGAGAATTATTCACTTTACAGGACATTTCCAGGACATTTCCTCAGGCCTGCACACTGATCAGGGCAATCCTTGCACCCCTAAGCCAAAACTCACAGCTGCACCGTGAAGATCAGAGCTCTGTTTTACCAGATTTGCCATACAGGTTTTGTGCCAGGATGGGCACAAGCACATGGCCACATTTCTAGCTCACCAGCTGTAATACACCTTGTCCCATAGTGCATCCCCAGTTGGATCAGCAGAGGGAAGATATGCAGAACCAATGCAGCAGTGGGATCTCTACGCAGATCACAGTTCAGGAGCTGCTGAGGGCTGTGAATTGAGTCTGAGAGAGAGTGACTGACCATAACATCTCCCACTGAAAACACAGCAAGGTCAGCAGGGAGAACTACAGAGAAGATAACACTTGTGGCTGCCTATGCTAAGCTCGTATTTTATCTGGCAACAAACAGGAAAGCAACGCAAAGCAGGCTGCTCTCACATCTGGTGCATTCCCCACTCTAAATTCACAGCAAGAGCCAGGTCTCAGGTCTTGCACTGTACCGACACACCAGCTGATGGGAGCTGGGGATGCTGGGCATATAGAAGGACCTGGCACAGCCTCAACATGATCAAGAAAAAGCCCTCAGCAGGGGTGACACCTACATTTCTCAGAAACACACGAGGCTATTGCTGGTCACCCTCGATGCTTACAGTGAAACTAGGATGAAAGAGCACTGAATTTTCCTAATGGAAAACATGAAGCAAAGGCTATTCATCCCTGGTGCCAGCTTGCTATGATCAGCATCATCCTACTGCCATCACCAGAGCAATCACGATCGTACACTTACGAAGCCATGCAAAGGAAGCTTCAAGCATATAGGCGGTCCTTTCACAACAGCCTAGGGGATAACCAACAATCAGGAACATGGCACTCACTTTCCAGGATCTTGCACTGCCCACAAAACATCTGTGTGGGCAAGGATGGGGTAGACAGCTGAAGCTGGAAAGAGTAAGACACGACAGCAGCAGGACTGGCTGTGGTTCTTATCACCAAGTTCATCAACTTGCCAAGTCACCTGCAACACGCCAGGGAAAAGTTTTTGCACAATACACCTCACCCAAACACAGCTTGTGCAAAGTGGTGGATTCATTATCTTCCTGTAAGTAACAGCACATGGCACGCACCTCCCATTCCAGGACCTTTGTATTCGTAGTCACCAGCACGTTCCTTCTCCTTTGGCAGCTCAGACCCATCAGCTTTTTATACTTTCAGCTTTACCATATAAACTCCTTACCTGCTCCTTACCTTACTCCTTACCTGCTATATTCCTGGCCTTCACTAAAACTGACATGCTGTCCCTTCAAAAACTAAAACAGGAAACTATGGGGTGCAGAGGAAAGACATGAAGCTTAGTAACCAAGAGTATTTCTTAAAAAAAAAAAAAAAAAAAATCTCATCACAGCTCAGACATTGCTTGGAAATCTAAGAAGCATTTCTAGATTTCTGCAACTCTGGTCTGCTCTATAATCAGTGACTGGAGCAAATGGGAAGCTGCCAGGGTCACAAGAAGAGGAGAACTGCTGGCCTCAGGAACTCTAGTAGCAGCAGGAGGAACTCGATCAGTAAGAGTGCTGCCTGCATTCCCCTGCGGTCTCAGAGCCCCTAAGATAAAAGAAAAACTTCTTTCTATGACAAGTTGCACATGGAAAAAGGCTCAAGGTCTTGGCTTGTCAGCAACAGCAAGACTGGCATTTACAGATTGAGCTGTGAGGTTAATAGAAGCCACAACACCAGGTCCCACCTCCAACTTCTAGAGCTCAGAAGCTAACAGAAGTCTCTACGTTGCTGCGCTGTAACAGCTGGCTCTGCTCTGTCCTTGCTCAGGCTCGTTTTACCCACTTCCACAACAAGCACACTTATGCTGAGGACAGCTCTCTTGTCAGCAGGTAGGAGCAGAGTCTTGCAGCAGTTTCCCTCCAGAATGTACTTTCTATGTTTTTGGCAAGGGTCACTGCTTATCTGGGTCCCAGCGAACAGATTTAGGATTCCCTCTGGAAGAACAACACATTATAAAGTGTTGTTTTCTCCCAGCAGTGGCAAAGCCATGTGCAGCTCCCTTTTGTTACTTTAACAGTCCCAGATACAGAAGTCACTGATGGCAGAGTGGTAAAGAAGCTGACAATCCTGGTGGGGCACAGATTTGCTATCTTGAGCTAAAGTTCAATTGTATGATGTTGACATGTTAGCAGAAGTTCAATGAGGTAGCAGTGGTGACGTGGGCAGCAGACAAGCTGCGTCTAAGTGTAACTTTTCCACTCCACACATCACTTTGCAACCATAAACAGACAGTTCAATAGCTTTGTCTGCATTTGCTTTCTCCGAATTCTTGTCCTTGGGGGTTCCAGCATGACCAGCCCAAGAAAAGCTGCAGGACAGGACAAAGAGTCCTGCTTCAGGGCAGGTCAGAGGAGCAAAGCAGAGTGGCAGAGGTGCAGCGTGGAGCACAGGTCACAGCCTGCTGGGGCAGCATGTGTGGTGCTACGCAGCCCAGTACCTTCCTGGGGACATCACAGAAGAAAAGCAGGGCTGAGGTTTGCTTTCGTGGGGGAAAAAAATAAAAGAGAGAGAAAAAAATCACAACCACGGACTGAGACCATGTAAACAGCAGCAGGGAGCCTCCGACTTAGAGGTGGGAGCAACAGCGAGATCTCAACCACATCCTGGATGCTACCAGACACGCTGTGGAGACAATGTGGATCTTCGTCACGCAACTGCCCTCCTCCATTGGCCTCCTCTCCCATGCCTCATTTCCTTTTTCATCCCTGAAGCATCCGTTCCCAGACAGAAAAAAAGCTGAGCTTCTTCTTCCTCATGACAGCCCCAACCCAGGATGTATCACAACTCTGCCAAGAAGGATATGGGCATTCTCCATCACTCAAAATGTCTCACAGCATCTCTCAGCCTAGAGAGCTTAACCCAGAACTGCTCCAAATCCTTAACAGGTACATGCTATACCACCTGGACAAAAGCCACAAACCCGATTGTATTATACTGCAGCAGACAAAACCATTTCCCAACAGCACTCAAGCAGTTCTGGTACCTCCCACCTATGCCCATGGGTGGGTGACATCACTCCACAAAGAACATTCTATCCTTCCACTGGATGCAGTCCTGCTGAGCCATCAGAGTGAATACAGGTACTTAGGGTCAAGGGTGCTGGAATTTGCATGAGAGGTTGCCTCTGGCAAGTCCCTTGGAAAAGAGCTAGAGCAAACAAAGTTCAGATCCAAAGTCTTACTAGAGAGCTGCACAGAGACCAGTCTGAGGCTTGGGAATCCAGCAGAACACACTGAGGTGCTTGTGTCACTCAAGTCACAACGAGCATCCAGCTTGCCCAGAAGGACACCAGGCTTCAGGAGTACCCAGCCCAGGCCAGTGCAGGCAGCCAATACCCAGTGCTGTTTAAGGCCTGTTCCCACTCCAGCACTGTTGCTAATTGCTGTGATTCAGCCATAAGTTTCTGTATGACCGGCCTGCAGCGGTTGGATATAGCCCCAGGGCCAGACGTACCACTGCACCCGACCACAGCCTGGGGCTCCATGCTTCAGGTCGGTCGGTATCTGTCAGATCTACACGAATCGGTGGGTTGAGAGAAACACCACAAAACCGCATCCACGACAGCAAGCCCCCAGTGAGACTGCAGGTGTATGGGCAGAGAGGCCCTGTTGTTTGCAAGAACCACAAACACATCTTTACTCTCCTGAGCAACCCATCATGCAGCCATGAGCTGCGTAACACACAGGGTTTATCTCGCTGTCACCCAGAGAAGTGCATGAGAGGAAAGCCACCGAGACCTTTCCGCATGTCAACACTCACACCAACCACACCATCACCGGGAGAGCTCCCCTGCACCATGGCAGCCCAGGGACTGGGCAGTCCCAAGAGTCACCCAGTTCGTGACCACAGAGGGCCCATCGTCGCCTGAAGAATACACAGGATCAGTTAGGTTGGAAGGGACCACAACAGGTCATCTGTTCCAGCCTCCCTGCTCAAGCAGGGTCATCCTAGAGCACATGGCACAGAGCTGTGTCCACTGGAATACCTCCAGTGAGGGAGACTCCACAACCACTCTGGGCAACCTGTTCCAATGGTTGGTCACCTCCACAGTAAAGAAGTTCTTCCTCATGTGCAGGAGGAACTTCCTGTGCATCATCGTTTTCTGTCTGCTGCCTCTTGTCCTATTGCTTGGCACCACCAAGAACAGCCTGCCTCCATCCTCAACACCCAGCCTTTAGATACTTATATAAATACGTTGATGAGGTAAAGAACGTCCTGGAGTTTTGGTAACTCAGCATGACGAAAAGGAAGAGCCACGTTAGCGGCAGCAGTGCTTGGAGACACCTGAGGCTGGAGAGAACTGAGCCCCCGAGGGGGAGCGTGGCAGAAAGCCCGGCCGGGCTTGCCGAGGCTGTCCCTGTTCCCGCAGGGCCCGTCCCTCACCTGTGGAGCTCCTGGATGTCGGGCGGGATGCTGTGGAGCCGGTTGCCGCCGAGGCTGAGGCTGCGAAGCCCGCGGAGCTGCAGCAGCGCGGGCGGCACCTCGGAGAAGCGGTTCCCGCTGAGGTTGAGGACGCGCAGGGAGCGGGCGAGCGGCGCCTGCTCCAGCCCCTTGGGCAGCGAGCCGGGCCCGCCAAGCCGGTTGTTCTTGGCCAGCAACGTGTGGAGGCACGGCAGGGACAGCAGCTCCGTGCCCATCTCCGCCAGCCCCGTCCCGCTCACGTCCAGCACCTCCAGGGCCGGGAACCACTGCGACAGCCCGGCGGGAAGCGGGCCCAAGAGCCGCCGCGGCGACAGCACCAGCCGCCGCGCCTCCGCGCTGCGCCGCGCCGACAGCTCCGCTGCCAGCGCCGGCTCGGGCTCGGGCTCGGGCTCGGGCTCAGACTCGGGCTCGGGTTCAGGTTCCGACTCCATCTCCATCGCCAGCTCCGGTCCCGGTCCCAGTCCCGGCTCCAGCTCGCGGCCTTCCCCGCCCGCCGCCGCCATCCCGCCCGCACGGACCGACGGCCCCGCGCGCCACCCCGGGGGCTTCCGCGCCTCGTCCCGCCCCGCCCCGGAACCTGCCCCGCCCTGCCCCGCCCCGGAACCTGCATAGCCCCGGCTGCCCCTCCCGCGGCCCCCCGTCATGCTCGATCCCGGGCGCGCCGCCAGCCAAGGCCACAGGGGCCGCAGTGGGGGGAGCGCTCTTATGCAGGTTGCGGGGCGGCCGCGGGCGGGCGGTGGAGGGAGAGGGAGCGTTCGTCGGCCCCGGAACGAGCACGGGAGGGCGGTGCGCGGGAGGGGCGGGGGGCGGGGCCGCGGGGGGGGCTGCCCGGGGGGCG
>VZTF01000391.1:3407515-3462314 GCA_013397755.1 Cnemophilus loriae
CGGGGCTGCCCCAGCCCCGCTGCTGCCCCGGCCCCGCTGCTCTCCCCCGGGTACCGCCGCAGTCCGCACTCGGCGGGCCTGGCCTGCCGGGCTGATGCGGAACCGCCGGGTGCAAATGCCACTTGCTCCCTGCCAAGTGTTTTACCCCAAGCTCGGGACACCAGAGCTGCTAACTGTAAAATTAAACCATACCCTTTCCTCTGCCCCTTTTGGTCATCCTCGGAGCCCGAAGGAGAGGTGCTGCCTGACCCCGTGTGCCCCCTGGCCTCTCCGTTGTGGCAGCTGGTAGCGGAGCCTGGCCCAGCATCCCTGGTCAGCGGGTGTTTTGTCCAAGGGTTGATCTGCTTTGTTCCCTGCAGAACAGGGAGGTTGGAACTCAGTGATCTTTGAGGTCCCTTCCAACCCAAAACACTCTATGGTTCTGTGAGCTGCTGCCGTGGAGCACCGAAATGGAGGTCCTCCCAGAAGTATCTCGGTGCGTGTCCTTGCCTGGATGTGAAAAGACAGCTTTGCTCTTGAGCCGGGGCACTAGCAGGGGTTAATCCATAACACACAAGTTTGTCAGGCGAAGCGGTCTGGTGCTGGTCACAGATCGACGTGGAGCTGACTCCTGTTGTACCATACATGCACAAACAGGCAAGTCAGGATCTGTGATTTCCGTTCATTGCTCTTTGAACACAGATTAACATCAATGTAGTCAGTAATCATTGGAAGAAGCAGCAGCTATGTGTGATGACAATGAGAAGATTCACAACCCAAGGGAACTTTTGCCTCGACTAGGTTCAGGCTTAAGAAGTAGACTTGCTTCCTTGTGATGCATAGAGAAGCCAAAAAGAAGGGAGTAGTAACCTCCCACCTGCTCAAAACACTTCATGTACACAAAAGTCTCTTAGTCGTCTTAGACTGGAAGAAATAGAAACAAAATCACAGTTTGCTTGTACCAGCCAAGAGTTTAAAAAAACATGTGAAGTAGCAACAATGCTGAGTTCAAAGGTGCCCAGAATACTGTGGACAAAACCCATGGTCCGCTTGTCCTTCCTTCGGTGCTCTTGTGAACTCTGGATTTTACCACCACAAATATTTTGATGCGACAGCTCCCGTTGCTAAGAGGAGGAAGTTGTCAGGGCTGTGCTCAGCCTTCAAGAAAGAGTGTGCCATAGTGGGTAGGAATGAACAGGTCACTTTCCATTGGACTTGTTTCATTTGTTTTCCAGGAGTCTGTGGATTCACAAATGTAAGCCCTGATGTGAACCCAGAGATAGCTGCAGAACAGACACTTCACCAGTATCATTAACTTCTTATCAACATAATTTTCCCACTCTACAAAGATTGTGCTGTTCCAGGATAGTTTTAGGAGAGTTTATTTAAGCATGAGAGTAAGGTCATCTGGATTTTGCTCTTGTCCTCTGTAGTGCTTTAAGCCTGGTTCTCCTCAAGGTGTGTTCTGTGACCTGATTCAGGAACTGAGTCTTATAGATCAGTTTGCTCCTGTCTTCAGAACTAAAGGTAATAAATACCTTACAAATGCAGTTCAGAGTCTTGATCAGCCACTTAAATAGCCTATTTCTCAACTTGAAGCTTAACAGCACTGGAGAATTGTGATTAAGTGTACGTAGCTATAGTGCAGTTATTTAATATTCAGATGTGTTTAACTGCATGCACAGATCAGAGCTTCTCCCAGGCCTCTACAAACAGGGGGCAACAGAATTTTTGCTTTTCCTCCTCTCCCACCTCAAAGTCACTTTGTGCTGTGCACCTTGCACACTTACTGAAGCAAAGTATTTATAGTGCCACCTAGCTAAATTTGTGGCTGCCACTTCCATTCATTCCTTCTTAAAATCCTAGGAAATTCTGGCAGTAGAAATTGCAGTAATAAAGCAGCCTCACTTTGCAGTTGAGCAGTGACTGGGCAGGGAATGCCACAGAAAAGACTGCATGTGCAGCAGCTGGTACATGCTAAAGAGGCCATTTGGTGTGAAAAATAACATAGAAGAGGCAATGTTTGTGAGTTTTTGGGGTTTTTTTTAAACAGCTTTGGAAGGACCACAGCAAGTAGAACAAAGCAAGGCAGCTTTCTTTTCTGTCAAACTATTTTCTGCACAGAAGCTCTCACAGCAGTGGCATTACAGTTACAGGAGAGATGAAGAGTAGGACACTTCCTCCTGTCATACAACACCATTAAAGGCTATTTCACCAGTCACATTTTCAACGCCTTTAGTTATTGTTTTTACTTGCCTATGAGTTCTTTCCACCTGATTTCCCAGCTATAAAACAGAGACAGTCACATCTCACATTTGTCCAACACACTGAGATCTATGTATGAATGTGCAAAGACAGATGATTTTTTTAAAGTTGTGTGGCTTGTGAAAAATAAACCAAACAAGAGTTATTTTTTAAATTTTGTTTCATTTATTTGGCAGTAATATCCAAACCCCCCTGCTTCAAAAAAATTACAAAATCAAGTAAAATAAGTGCACTAAGGAAACCTACAGAATACTGATAAATTTCACACACGTACAGAAGGGAATATAGAGGGAGGAGTGGGACTTTTTTGTTTGTTGCTTAAATTTGATTTTTTGGGAAAAACAAAACAAAACACCTTCCCTGCCCCTTGTAGTCTGTACAGCAATCGGCCCATAGGGCAATGGCTGAAATTCAGCACTTCCTTCCCTAGCAGCCAGGTCGCCCTGCAGGAGTTAGTGACCGACCAGCATTGCTCAGTCCGGGCTACCCTCCCTCTCCATGCAGGGAGCTGAGATGTTTTGGTCCCCTTTGAGAACTGCTTTCCTTAGAACGAGCCCTGCTTTCCACCACGTCCCTTTGCGGGGGGCACATGCAGGAAGAGGCTCCACAGGCAGCAGCCCTTTCCAGAGGCACTGTTGCTGCACTCCCAGCCTGCTGCCCGAGGCTACCCTGGGATCTGTTGTATGGCTTCTCGGAGAGCTCAGCTTGCCAGAGACCGCAGCCCGTCCCTCCGCCTTCAGTGCAAGAGCAAGCTCTGTAAACCTCAGCTGCCAGCACACGTCTCCAGCTGCCCCAGCAGCCACCCCCATCCACACGGCTGCACAGCCACAGCAGACAGGAGGGGACAGAGAGCACCTCACACAGTGCAGCCTACAGAAGCCCTGGAGCCGTGCATTCACCTCCCCTTCCTGCACGTGCTCTGGTTTTCACAGTTGGAGATATTCCTGACTGAACAAGATGTTATCCCCGTCCAGGGAGAGCCTTTAAGGCAAGCTGTTGCGTTTTCTCTAAGGCACTTTAACAATCCAAGCTGGAAGGAAGTGATCTGGGAGGCACTAACTACCTTTTAGAGCAGGGTTGGAATAAAGCAAAACATTTGTTAACAATGTTCCTGTGTCTCCAGATCCAGCACATGAAGCCCTTTCGCTCACGCTCTTGCGAAGGAGCAAGCCTACGTCTAATGGGTGCTCCTATTTCACCAACCACTTCTTCCAGTGCCACCAGAACACAAACAGTGACTCTGTCCCAGTGTAGCATTGTCCACATTACCCTCAGCTCATATGGACCCATTCCTCTCACCTTCCCAGGTGACACCTGCTCAAATCCAGGCCCTCACGAGAAAAAAAACCCCAGCCTCATTTTGTATTTATGGTGCCAGAACCTCCATGGCAGGGTACATTATGGTTCTCACTGGAAAAGTGGCACTATGCCAAAGTCAGTGGAAGTCCTCTGGCTTCACATCAGGAAAACAGCTCAAAGACCAGACAGCCTTTAGTGCATCTGGCTCATGGGAAAGAGCACAGGAGGGACCAAGCTTTCTTCTTTTCCTGTACTTCTAGGTACCAGCTCATTCTTCCTCTCCAAGGAAAGCACTGTGCAAAAAGGGGAAGGTTGGGACAAAAGTCCTGCTGATCTTCACTCAAACTGGACATGCTTTTGCAGATGCAAGTGGAATTTTGCTTGAGTAAGCAATAGGGACTGCAAGATACCCAGCAACAACTGCTGAAGTTGCTGACAAACAGAAAGATGGAAGTCACAAGCAGTCATCTCAGAGCACATGCAACTGCTTGGGAAGCACAGCACAGCCATAAAGGGAACATGGATGTTCAGGTGTGTATGAAGTACATTTGACAACTGCATAAGAAAATCAGCTGGGCTTCAGGCTATAGAGGTGACTATTAAAAAACCAGCATTTCATTTACATCTAGGACCCATGCTCTGAGAAACATGTGGGATGAAACTGACCCATAAAGGAATGTGAGAGTGGTTGAAGGTGGTCTGATCAATGACACTGAGAAATGCGTCAGTAATGCGGCTTCCAGCCCTGACTCCAAACTCATACCTGGAATCAAAGAATAATGCGGCTGCCTCAGCCCAGAGGAAGATGAAAAGCCCAAGATGATGCCAACAGCACAACTAAACAGTTTTCTACATAGTTAAGCCTTTTAAGATACCGTATTAATGGGATTGCCTGGTCCATCTGTCTCTGGACTGCTTTGGGCAATTTAGAGAGGCGCGAGCACAGACTTCGAGCACGTGGTCAATGGTAGCTAAGGGAGCGAGAGCTAGAGAGCTGCAGTGGCAATCTGTGTCTGGTGAAACTAATTACATCCAGCCCTGTCTCTTCTTCCCACGAGGGACACTACTATCCCCAGCTGGGAAATACCCTGTAGTGCAAGGCTCACAATTCGCCTGTGGTGTTTGTGGCGGCTGAGCGCAGTGCGATACAAACTGTGCATGGGCATTACAGCACTGTCAACAACAAAAACCCACACACTGGGTTTTCTTGAAAGATCTAGAGCTACAAAACATACAAAAGCTGAATCACTACCATAGGAAATAAAATAATAAAAAACCCGAAACAAAAAAAACAAGGGGAGTCAGCATGTGAATGTGATAAGAAAAAAATATGATAGCACCTCTAAGGAGGGGGCAGGGAGAGTAAGAGTGAGATGAGGTCAAAAGGAACCATGTTGTGTTGGAGCCCACAGTATACTGGAGGAGCTGCTGGGGACAGTCTGGTGGAAAGCAAGGAGGAATGTGCTGGACTCATGCCAGCAGCATGGCACCACGAGTCCCAGGTGTCACACCAGGCTGACCAGCTTTGAGGAGCTCAAACCAAAGGGTAAGGTCCTTGCATAATGATGCCCTGCAGCACATGTGTTCAGACACAAAACTGCCAGGCCTGTATTTCTGCAGCAAACTCTGATGCTGACAATTGTATTGACTGAAGACCCCCTTTTCTATCCAGCATTGACCTCCATCCTTTCCCCAGATCTAGGGGAACAAGAAATCCCTGTTAGTTCTTGGAGGGAGCAGCTGTCTGCTCTGGGGAAGGGTCCCAGAGGCTGCTGTAAGTCCCTCCCAGCCTTCCAAGGTCCCAGCAATGAAGCTCCCTGAACAGGTGGGCTTTGCTCCCCTTTCCTGGCCCCATTCTTTGTGTATTACAAAACAAATAACCCATCGCTATACATGTAAATATCTGTGACTGGGCAACTGTAGCAGACACTTGTGCATACTGAGATCAGCACTGGAGGACAGGGTGGCAGGTTGGGCCCATCCTCCTGGGCTCCTCCGCTGTAGAGGCCCCTTACATCTCCTTGGTGCTCATTCTCTTGGTCTTCTCAGCCGTCTCCTAGAGAAAGAGAGCACAGAAGTGAAGCTCTGCACTGACACAGGAACTGGTAGCGCTTTGAAGTCTTTGCTCCGTCCACAGGCAGTGCCAGCACTGGCTTGTATCTCAAAGCCCCACACCTGTATTTGTCCCCACAGGCAAGAGATTCCCCTTTTACTGTGCTCCCCCTTCTACCAGGAGTCTTCAAGTGACAGAAGCAGAGGGAGCCCCTCTGGCAAGGGGATGCTTAGTGCAAGCAGACCTTCCCAGCCTCACACTAACCTGATGCTTCTGCAGTTCCTGAACGTATCTGGCCATCTCCTCCTCAGTCAAATCTTGATCAGGTCGGTGTCTCTGAGCAGGTACCTTCTCATTCCTCCCTGCAAGCAGAAATGGAGTTTAGTGTTTCACAAATAGGGGATGCAAATTTCAGATGCTGAACCATGAAGAACAAAGAGAGGCAGGTCAGCCACAGCATCCCTCAAGCTTAGGAAGCCTTTGCTGGAGTAAGGTATGGGTTGGCTTCTTAGAAAGAGAACAGGCCTTGTGGCTGCCTGGGACTTCACAACCTGGGTGTCCAGTCTGCCCCTGTCTCTCCCTCCCGTATGACTGGTAATAAAGCCACATGGAAGAGGCTGCATATTATTCAAAAGAAACACCTATAATTAGGACAAACATCTTGGCCTCTTGGGGAATAAATAGAAGCTCAGTGCACCCAAGTACAATAACTGATATCTAACGAAGAGGTAATTTTGCTCAGTGAAGATGTAACTTGCTGATGTGTTTGATCTGAATCTTTAGGTTCATTATTCCTCTAGCAATAGCCTCTAACCCCTCTGCTGCTCTGACACCGGCAGAAAGTCAAGGAACTGTTATCCCATTGCATGCTTTTGTCATGGATGCAGGCAACAAAGTAGGCAGCAAGAACAGGTGTTGCGTAGCAACTTTGAAGGTTGTTTCTGGGGAGGCAACAAAAGGAGTCTCTCATTCTGTTGCTTAATCTATGACACCTACACACAGCTCCTCTGGCAGCTCTATTAATACTACAGTTGTCTTTTCTCAGGTGAGTTCCTGCTGCTACAGCTAAGTCTGGGCTGATCCTGAAGCCTCTGCTGCAGAAAGTCAGATAAATATGAAAAGCTCTGTATGCACTGCTGCTGTTCCCCTCTCTCCTACTCTGCCCAAGCTACTGACTGTAGATCTGAACCAGTGTACTGCGGGCAGGTCCCACACAGCACTGAAACAGAGCTCATGCAAAGGCCTGGTTTCTAGAGAAGGAGGATATAAAAATGCAGCAAGAGCTGGGTTTCTAGGGAAGAAGGCCAGAAAAATGCAGCACCATGCTGGGAGGATGGATGTGGCTGCTTGGGAAGGACTCATACATTTGCCACCACAGGGAAAAGGTGGCGTTCCACTGGCCCTGGAGTATCTGTGAGAAGGTGAAACGGAGAGCTTTTGTTCACAACTGCACCATGACCTCTCGCAACTGTACCGTGGCTGTGCAAGTTTAAGGGCCTTCCAAAGGAGGAACAAACAACCCTGCCTTCCTATGAGCACCATCTCCCTTCATCACCATTATTCTACAGTTTTTGTGGCAAGAAGCTGAAGTGCTTTCTTGGCATTGGATGAAATTTCCTATATCCCCTCTTGATCAAGACAGGATCCTAGATCCTGTTTTACAATCTTCATAAACACAGATACAGTGAGGATACAGACACATATACAGGAAATCTGACTAGCTCACACCTACACGTACAGCAGCAGCCAGTGACCTATTTGGTCTGCACCAGCTGGAAGCAGAGTAGCTCTGGTCTGGAAGACTTAGTGCTGAATTTTCATGACACCAAATCCAAACTACAAACCCCAGCAGCACTGCCCCCAGCCCAGTTACATACTTTCTGACCTATGGAACAGTACCAGCTTGGGTTTGACTAACATGGAACATGTGAGGGTTATGCGGAAACCACACATGAGGAAAAGCTGGAGGGAGAAGAACCCTGGATAGCTGGTGCCTTTGGAAAGACAGAGAGCGAGAATTCCTTTTGTCCAAACACAGTAATTTTCTGGAGAGCATACGGACCCTCGCACGTCATTGCGGTGCACACCCAGTTCCCACAGGCACAGACGCAGCGGTTGCACTCCACCTGGGTCTCTGCTCCATCCTCATAGGTCTCATCTTCCAGGGCACACTCTGAAGAGGCACAAAACAAGGGCAGCGCTTGTGAGATAGTGAGCAGGCTAAAGACAAGATACTTTGGAGATGCCTTAAGAGAGAGAAGATGAGGTTTAAGGGGAAGCCTTCCTTCCCCCAACCACCAGAAGTTTCCTCATGACTAAAATATTCACGCTGAATTTGGTGAATGAAATCAGCCAAAATATAATTTGGGAAAGTCAAACACTTCGTTTTTCTTCCTCAGAAGAACACATTTCAATTTCTCAATTCCAAATGAAATCTCAATGTTGGATTTGTTTGAATTTCCTTATCTGTTATACAAAGAAAAGAACCCCTGAAATGAAAGCTTGGGTTATTCTGATCCAGGTGGGGATAAGTTGGGGAAATGATTTGTGTATTTTCTGTTGCCTTGAGAAAGGAAGGGAAAAAAAAGAAGATTTCTCATTTCAGCTCACATTTCTTCTTACAGCTATATTACATGTTAAGTCAAGGCTCCCCAAGCACTCAAGGGTGTTAAGTGATAACGAGCTGATGATGCTTTCTGGGGACGGTGCAGCATCCCTAGTTTCTCACTGAAACAGGCAACAGAGAGTTCAACTTAATATTCCCTCTAAAGCATGGCCTCTGCCTCCTGCTCAGTGCCGCTGCAGCGGGATGTAAATCTGGCCCCTTTGGACCATCACCCCTCAGGGACACAATGAGATGACTGGCTAGGTGCACCTGGTCAGTAGAACACTAAGCTGCTTTCACACCAACTGGATCACTAAGCAGGATTTGGAAAGACAGTGAACTTGGAGATGGTCATCAGGGAGGCTCTCTGTGTGAAAGGCAGAGCATAGCAGGACTTTGGTCTGGTCTGACCTTCCTGAGTTATCCTGCCGTGAACTCCTCACGTGATTGACTTTTGCACTGTTAAATACATGTCTTGACCTTACAAGCATACCATATCCATTCAACCTACATCCTTGCTTCTAAAATCCAAACCTTTCTCATCACAAGAGCTGCAGGAGCTCTGGGACAGAAAAAGCAGTACTTTCAACAATGCAAGGACAATGGGTGTTGGATGGGCAGGCATATATTAAAATTATCTCTGGCAGTTACAGTGGAGTTACAGCACCCAATGTCTGGCCTGAAGCCGATCTCTTTTCTTTGCTCCCTTCCCAGGAACCCTCTTGTTCCCCAAGATAAGTGAGGAGTTCCTACTTTTCTCTGGTGGGTTGAAGGATGGGCTGAGGCACTTGAGAAATTCATTGAAGCTGAGCTTCCAGTCAGCATTTTCATCTGACAGCTCGATGAGGGCATCTACGCAGAGTCCCCTGAAAGGAAACACAGAGGCTTGTTCTGCACAGGGTTGTGCTAGGCTGGTCCCTGCTCTACTGTCTTCAGAGGGCAGGTAAGTAAAAACAGTAGTAACTAGGGAGAATCCAAGATGTCTGGCAGAAGTGGCTTCTCTAAGGAAACCTCATGGCATACAGAGAAAAGAAAAACAGTCACAAAATACTCTCGTCTGGCAATGGGCTGGGCAGTAGGGGGATATTCAGAACAGCAGGAATAGGACATCCACATTTGTTGACATCTACATGCTGTCACACAGGTAGAGATGCAATCACAGCATAACCACAAGCAGCCTTTTCTCACACAGTGGCAGATAAAGAAAGAGGGAAACCTCCCAAACTATAGGCTGCATATGAACGGTGTTTTCCCACCATCTTCCTTGCACTGGATCTACCTATTAGGCAAAAGGTGAGGGAAGCCCCCTGGGAAGCTAATTTATTAGGAAATAGAGGATGACAAATCTTCTGTCACCCCATTTCCTTCTGGCTGCACAAGTGCTAGATTTAAGGCAAAAGAGGGTTGGAATACGTGCCCAACATGAAGGGTAGAGATAGGACTGCTCTCCTTGTGGTGTTCACACCTATTTAAGTGAGAAGCCACTTCACACACAGTTAACTTTGTCAGTGCAAGCCCAAACTAGTATTTACCATGAGTGAATTTCCATGTTCCATTCTACCACATCTCCCCCCTCTGGCCCTCCCTCTGGCACCACTGCCCACCTGAGCAACTTGTTGGTCTCCTGGTCCATGTAGGTGGTGATGTTGATGGCAGTCTCATTCTGCTCCACAAACTTCAGGAATTCAGTGGAGTCCAAGCGAGAATCACCATTATCAAAGCTCTGTAGGGGAAGATGGGAAAATGTGAGAGGCTCTCATTTATCAGTTTAAGGTAATTTATCGGTTCCTTCTTCCTCTTTCATATGTACTTAGCATTTTGAAGCTTTAGTGAGACAAGTTCCATTATCCCTGTTTTCCACAAAGAAAGGGGCTCAGAGAAAAGCAGCAACATATCCACATTAGCCTGAGAATGAGAGAGGTATGATCTTAGCCTTGTTCTTACAGATAAGCTACACTGCCTCTCATTCACCTCCTGCTGCTTGATTTATGGCTCTAACCCTATTTCTTCTCTTTGTTCCAGCCAGCTCTTAGCTTTCTTATATACCTCCTGCCTTAAAGCAGACCAGTTGCATTCTAGGAGGTGTCAGCTTTCCAATATGTGTAAATCCAAAGCTGTGCCTGGACTCTGACAGTGACAAAAGGGAAAAACCACACGAAGCAATTTTCTGCTGATACCAGGGAAAAAATTTAATGCAATAGCACAACACCTCACCATCAACTTCTTAAGGTCCTGACAAGACTCCTGGCACTGAAGAGCAGCATTTTTAGCCCCAAAATCCTGACTGTACTCCCAAAGAAGTAATTGCATTTTGCTTTCCTGTTTGGAGATGTGATACCACAGTGCTTGGCACTCAGCAGGAACTGCTGTGCCCCCTCAGAGACAGCTGCATTGCTGTGAATGGAAAATTAATCCTGCACACAGACTGCTGCCACCTAATTTTTGCTGTGTGATTGGGGCAGGTCACTGTGGCTCCTTGTGTAGTGCTCTCAGGAATGCTGGAATAGATACTGCCTGTTGTTACCTCTATGTGTTTTAGGAGAAACATCTAGGGCTAGGGAAATGAATCTGTGTGCTTATCCTGCATAACTGCTCCACGTGTCAACTTCCACTAGACTTTGAAGCCTCTTGTCCTGCTTTTTTGTGTGAAAATGACTGCAGTTCTCTTAATGACCCAGACTGTTATGTGAGTTTTCTTGCCTTTCAAAGCTATGGTCTGCATTAAAGCATTCCCCCAGAGACCCTGCAAAATGGAGCAGCTTCCCACTACTCGCCTTGCTCCTCTTGAAATAATGTCCTTCAAGGTCATGGCCTGCCTGACAAACAAAGCACATCCCAGTGAGTCCCACAAGTCAGGCTTCCAGGAGGGAAATAGCTTAATGTCACATCTACAAACCTCCCCATCAAGAAGAAAAAAGCGAAAAGCTTCATTTCAGCTACGCCTCCAGTGTTTCCTACATGCAGGGCAGGAATCAGGCCATTTGCAGGAATGCAGGGCATGCAGAGCCCCACAGCTTGGCGTCACAAAATTCCTCCAGTGACAGCAGACACTCATTGCTGACACAAATTTCTGTGTGTTTGAAGCCACTTAGTTTGCTTTGCCTAGATTTGTCCCAAGTTGTTCCAGACTCTGAATTCCGCTTTAAAAATGTTTCAGAGCTTTAAGAATAAGGTGGTTGATAAGATGGATTACCACCTGACAGAGAATCACAGAATCATTAAGGCTGGAAAAGACCTCCAAGATCATCGAGTCCAGCCTCTGATTGAACACCACCTTATCAACTAAACCACAGCACCAAGTGCCACATCCAGTTGTTGTGATCCAAATGCAGGACCCGGCACTTGACCTTACTGAACCTCATACTGTTGACCTTGGCCATGGAAATCCTCCCTTTGGTACAAGCAGAGGTATTGCTTTGCCGTAGGAACTTTCACCCAGGGGCTGGGATCAGTGCTCCAGAAAAAGTAGGACAGTAAAGAGAACATGAGGCTGCCTGCCTCTGAGCTGCAGCCACCAGTACCAGCACACTGACAGTGTGGGGACAGCAGGTGTGAATGGCTTGTGCGGTGGCAGTGGAACAAGCCTGTGGCTGGCTCATGCATTTCAGCAAAGCCCATGACCTGGGGAGACCCTGCAAAAGTGGCTGGGGACAGCACATTTGCAGGGAGAGGGACTGACACAGGACACTGCCGCTTTTGGGTGCTGGCAGGCACTGACAGGAGTCCCCAGGGCAGTGGATTTCCACAGACAGAGCAGCACTAATGGCTGCAAATGTGAGGGTACTCTGTGGAGCGAGGGGACCAGCTCCTCTGTCTCACCAGGGGGTGCCACTGCCATGGCAAATTTGCTTGCAGTGCTAACTCCTGTCAGGCACCATTAATCTCTTGCTGTCAACAGCTCATGATTTAAACGTTCTCTCCTCTTCCCCACCTGCTCCTCCAGCTCCATCCTGAATGCTTTGAAGTCTCTATCAGGAGCCAAGCGTGAGGGGGAGGGACACAGCAGTGCATGTGGCAGGCGCATGGGAGAAGCTTGGGATCTGCCGGTTACAGAAGGGGGTGGGGATGGGCTGAGGGACAGACTGACAGGGAGGAGGGAAGAACAGGATTATTGCAAGGCCCAAGACTCAAGTGGCTCCTTTCACTCTGCAAGTACTAGGCAACTGCCAGTTCTCAGCCACAACTGGGACAAATTCCTTGAAGCCCCCAAGTGTCCCCTATACCCATCTCAACATGGCCTTGGGACTATCTGGAACAAAGGATCAGCAGCCCCTGCCACACCTTCCTGCATTTCCAGCACTTTCACCTTTTTTCCTCTGGCTTTTTACCCCTGAGATTAGTTCTCTACTCTGCCACAGGCACATGTGGCTTGCCCTCCTCCTTTTCCTCAGGGCAGGTCAGACACCAGGAGCCAGCGATGCTCCACATCTGGTTGTCACAAGCTGTGTCAGTGGCTCAGTCAGCAGCTGCTGGAGGCAGCCCATAACACATCAGGCTGTAGGACTTATCAGATCCCTCTGGTCCCCAGTTTGACAGGCACATCACACACTGGAGCCTCTCAGCTGGGGGCATAGCAGCTGTTTTGCAGTGACAAGGCAAGAAATGTTGTCTGGGCTCTGAGGCAGGTGCTGCTCTACTTGCCTTGAAGTATTTGTCCAGGATTTCACTGTAGTTACTGCCCTTGGAGAACCACCCATCTGGGATAATCTCAGCTTCCAGCCACTGGATGACCCGGCGACGAAGCTCGTCCCTGTCCGACTGGTAGCAGACAACTGTAATGGGAGACAGTGCAGCAGCAGGAAAAACAAGGGTGAGAGAAATGGAGCTGGCAGGGAGACCACAGAGAGAGGGCTGCAAATAAAAGCCAGCCAGCCCGCCCTGATGGAAGTTTGCAGCCCCTCGGTTCGGTCCTTGGAGTTACACCACTGCCAGATGCAAACAGATGGGTCATGTGCTGAATCGTGGACAGGCTGTTGGTGACACCATGTGGCAAGGCTGGAAAACAACACTCCTGCCAAAGCTCTTCCTTTCCTGAAGCTTGTGGAAGAACAACCCGGAGCTGACTCATCTTGGTGTGAAGAGTCCCAGACTGAAGGAGGAAGGTAACTGACAGTGTCCCCAGGCTTCCTGACACTGCGCAGAATCGGTATTCAGCTGTCAACCCTAAAATACCAAAACCTCTATCCTCTGCAAGGGTGAAGACTAGACTGAGCAAGCCTTTCTACCACTCTGTCTCAAGGACTTGAATTTTACAGCCTACTATCAGGAAATTTTGTTTCCTCAAAGCCCTGATTTGTCCACTCTGAGTGGAAACAAGAGGGGGTCAAGTTGGGCTTGTTCCCTCACAGTGCCTGCCAATGTCACAGGTTTCTCCAGGCAGTTATCACTTCTTGTGTTAGTACAAACCATGCATTTAGAAACAAAACTGAAAGCCTAGCTGTGAATTGTCACACCTGCCCAGTGGTCAGCGAAGCCAGGAAAGGAATCAGTGTGCGTTCACGTCACTTACACACACTAAGGATCTTCTGAATCTAGTGACTACTACCAAAACCAGATGGAGAGATTAAAAAAACCCAGTTCTGTAGGGGTTCTGTATGTTTAATTTTGAACTTCTTTAAAACTGCTTCAGGGTGGTGGCCGTGCCCTGACATGGTACTTCCTTTTTAGTTTGTATGAGGCTTTTCTCTCATACATCCTAGGAAGATAAAGTTGATGATTATACAGCTCCAGTACTTAGAGGTCATGAATGGGAAAAGGTTCCCCTGATGGAGCACAAGCCATGGTCCTAAAATCCAGAGTCTTAAGTACACATGGCAATACATAAGAGGAGAAACCAAGCACAGGGAATTGAAGAGACTTATAATTTAGGTGATCATAGAATCATTTAGGTTAGAAGAGACCCTTAAGATCATCTTGTTGGCTGATGGTAGAAGCTGTTCAGCTGTATGTACCTCCTGACTCTCTGCCTCTGCACCCATTGGTTCATCATTCCTAAAGCAAAGTTTCCTTTTAAAAGAGTGTTCTTGGAGTTGGGGACAACAGCTTCACAGTTATGGTGGCTTAGATCCCCAGTGAAGGAGGTAAAAGTGTGCTCCATCCCTCAGTCTGGGCGATGAGCACAGTTTGTGTCCCTGGGGGCAAACTGAGTTTCGTTGCACTTTGTCTATGCTGAGTCCCTGGGACATCCCTGCATAGTGAAAAGCCCAGGAGATGTATGAGCTCTGAAAGGTTACCCAGGAGTAAAGAGCTGGGCAATCGCATTTCAGCTGACTTACCAACTCAGACTCTGCTACATCCCATGCAGGGTATGACTTTTACACAGAGTTCTGCAACTCCCCCAGCACACCCTCCTGCCCATCTCCCAGAGCACACAAATTCATACAGAGGCCTCAGCCAAACAGGAGACAGCTTCTTACCTGGACTTGCAGCTGGATTCTCAGACTTCTTCTCTGTTAATGGAAAGACAGAAGAGGACATTTCTGATGCAGTGTGAAGCATACAAATCTCTTCCCATCATGGGTAAAAGCAGAGGAACCTGGGAGTCTATGGA
This sequence comes from Cnemophilus loriae, assembly GCA_013397755.1. NCBI lineage: Eukaryota > Metazoa > Chordata > Aves > Passeriformes > Corvidae > Cnemophilus > Cnemophilus loriae. The sequence continues at coordinate 3,422,267 of VZTF01000391.1, forward strand.
TTTAGGAGGGCCACGTACATGACTGAGGGGCTGGAATCCCCTGGACCCTGAGAGAATACTGAGGACAGTTCAGACTGAAGAACAGGGACAATCTCATCAATGTTTATAAATCTGATGGAATGAAAATAGGAAGACTGCACCAAACTTTTAGCCATGGTATCCAGTGACAGGGCAAGAGGCAGTCAGCACATATTTAAACATATAGAACTCTGTCTGAACACAAGAAAACCACACAGCTGGTGTGTGGGGAGGAGTTAAACAGCCCCACTGATGAGGCAAAATCCTTACTCCTAAAGTTATTGAGGTCCCTTATGAACGTGGATGATAGTATTGGTTTTAGGAGTTTATCCTGAGAGTATGACCTTTCCTCAGCAGTTAAACTGAGACACTTCCCTGGCTGAATCCAAAAGCTTAGAGAGAGGCAGCAGGAGCAAAAGGTTGCCCTGCTCTCCTGAGTGTCACACTCCCAGCAGCTTAGGGAGACAATAGCTCCAAGATCCCACCACAGTCAAGGTGTCAGGGTTTTGAGTGCACTGATGAGGGCCTTAATGACCCTGCTGGCCTCACCTAGAGCCTCCATCCATACTCTCTAACTGTGAGCCATGAGGCTCCATTTCATATTTGGTGTCTCAACCCCTAATCCTTGCCTGTGATTATTATGTTGTAGCCATGCCTGTCTCCAGCTGTGTTGCAACCACTCTCTTCCATAGACCTGACCTGGTGACTGTATTGCCACCTTGATCTCAGCCCTGTTACAGACTGCATCACTATGAGCTTGTCTGGCTGTTGTCTGATTCTGTTTACCAGGATCACTAGCCGTGACTTCATGACTTGATTTCAGGCCTACTTCATCACTGCCAGCTTGCCTGGTCGTCTGGACTCTTGCTTGAATCTGGCTACTGTTCAGAGGCTTGCCTTGTTTACCCCACTCAGCCACTGTGGGCAAGGTCTTGGCTGGTGAGGCCTCTGCCTTGCCTTGTTATCATGCTTCCCTTCCAGCTCTTTGTCCCTGAGAGTGTAGCCAGCCCTCCTCGCCAGGGTTACCTTTGCAGTGGCCATCGTAATCCACTTGGATCTTGGAGCCGGTGAGGCAGGCGTCACGGTGCAGCTCACAATGGTTCAGGTACGTCTTGCCGTTGCTCCCGCACACAGGCCTCTTGTGAGGTTTGCATTTCTGTGGGAGAGCCAGAGATCACAGCGTTTTACCTGCCTCCTTGAGACAGCTAGAGGGAGGCAGGTGAGTCTAGAGGGTGACTGGTGAGTCCCACCGTCAGCCCAACTCAACTTGGCATAGTCCCCTTGGCCCTGCGTTTGGAACAGGCTAACTCACTCATCATTACCCCAGAGAAACCCACACAGATGAATCTGTGGGTGTGAGTTCAAAGGCCTCACTTCATCCCAATTTCCATCACCACCAGCACGACAGGAGTCTTCCTGAAAGCAGACCCCTGCAGCGAAATCAGTGCTCGGCATAAATATGGAGCATAATCCTGGAACTGCTGCTCCATGTGCCATGGCCGTGCCTGCCCACAGGTGTTTCTGTGCCTCTGGTCTATGCACCTGTGCTTGCTTGGCTCCATTGCATCTCTCTGTAGACTCTGCTCCACCCTTCTGCAACCAAATGGCAGAATAAGCCATCAGCCATGAACAAACAGCACAGCCTACAGCAAAGAGAGAGTTCACCAGTGCCACTGTTCAGGCTATGAGCTTCTTTCTTCTGTCTCTTTTGGTCTGGCCAAGCCTACCCAGAGTAACAGACTCTCTTCCTGCTAACAGGGCATTTCACTCTCCAGTGCCCAGGCTGGTCATGCCAGAGCTGCAGGCTCTGAGGGAAGGGGGAACAAGGAGCCACATGGCCATTCCCAGGAGCTGGGCAGAAATGTTTTGAAGGCACGGGGCAGAGCGGAGACACTGTGAGTCTGTGTGTGTAGAGACACACTGTGTCTCTACAGCTGGGAAAGACTCTTCTAATCATCTCTGACTCCCTGCTGGATAAAGCTGTTCATCCTCACAGCACTCTACCACAATTATTTCCATTTTACAAAAGCTGGTTTTTAGTAGGGTGCTTGTAACCTCCTCAAATAAGATGCCAGTGAGGGCAGGCTGTCTTGGAGCTCACAGACCACTCCCTAGCATGCCCTTCAAAGCCAGCTGCATGTCCATACCCCACTGGGCTTTCCCAACAAAAGACCTTCAGTCAAGTCTCCAATGCATGTAAAGACCCTAGGCAGTCCTGCAAGCAGCACAGCTGCGAGTCCCAGACTATATCTACCCTATAGGGCTTTTCCCCCACACAACATTGGAAACAGTCCTGCTGTTTGAAGAGCCACTGTGAATTTGCAGCTGCTTCACAACAGCCATAGCCTTATTCCATCACGGGATCCCTCCAGTGGCAGAAACCCATCTGGGGGTGATGGTGGTGACACCTGTCCCAGACACAGAACCTGTGCTGCTCCTGTACCTCAATGCAGAGGCAGGTTGGCTCTCCCTTCTCTGTCACCGCACACTCACGCCCAGCTCCACAGAAAACATTGGCACAGATCTTAGATTTGCTCCTTGGCTCTTCCTGCAAGATACAAAGTCAGAGACACAAAATACATCATTACCCAGAAGAGTAACAACACAGTTTAAAAAAAAAAGTAACACCTTTAACTGGTATCAGGACCAAAAGGTACCACGGTGGTAAGGTGGGGGTGACAGAACAAGAGAGACATAGAGCAATAAATGGACAACTCAGACAATAAGAAGGAGCAGATACAAGAACAAGGCCTACAGTCCCAAGAATACAGGGTTTCCTTGAGGTCGTTCCTGGAAAATCACCTGGGAGAATTGGAGCAAACATGAGCAAGAAGAAGTCTAGCAAGAATGGCAAGAATAATTTGCTCATGTCAAGGACTGCTGTCTTTAAAATTTCTTTTCATGGAGTGTAGGGAGCAGAAATGTCTTTGCTTGAGACACTTAGGAAGAAGGTGAACATATCCCTAGAGAAAGGTGCAATACCAAACAGGCAGAAGAAACTGCCATCAGGCACCAGATAATGTCCCTGTCACAAAAAAGTCACAAAACTACAAGACCCATTATCTTGCTCTCACTGGTCAAGATTAAACACTTTAAAGGAAGAAGCACTGTCATGGATAAGATAATTATACAGTAATCCTCTCATAATGAAAATTCCTTCCTAGTTCCTGACAGCCTGCAGTTGACTTATGCCCTGCAGCACAATTTATATGCTTTACAGTTTTCTCCTAGCCAAAGTCATCACAAGTATTGTTGTTCACATAACTGTCAATTTTTTTTTTTTTTTTGAGTCCCACTGCATTTGTAAACTGGTGACACCTAGCATGGAACATTTCCATAGTTTAATCATGTTTTTGATACAACCACCACTTACTTTTATCCATTTAATGCCTTTTTTTAATAGACTTTTAGACTTCCAAAAGAGAAGGTAGTTCCAGGGGTTCAGACTTTGAAGACCCTGGCTTAGTTCCCTGCTTTGTCATTAATTTCCTTTGTGACTCTCCTTTCATCTAACATTTTCCACCTGTATGTTGAGTATCTGGTTTATGCCAGTCAACTGCCTTCTGCAGCAGTTTTGTATCAGAAAGAAGATTGAGGAACGAAAAATAATCAGTGAGATAAGTCAATCACATCTGCTGTCTTTCTTCCCTCTAATACAAAAATGTTTTTCCACCTTCTCATCTGAGTCTTATTCTTATACTCTGCTCATTTGTGGCATCTTTGTACCTCCATCACATACTTTTGAAAATAGGTGATAAAAAAGGGACAGAATTTGTAAGAAGAGCAAGAATTATTGACAAATGCTGAACACATTTTCCCCCCCGTTTCTTCTTTATACTATTTTTTTGTTTGTTTTGCTTTTAAACCACAATTTCACAGAGAGTTGCTGTCTTTACTGAACAGCCCATGGAGACAGCCAGATCATTTTCTGAATAACCTTGCCCTGGTCTTCAGAATAGTTTGTTTGCTGGCCTACTGCACAATTCATCAAACCGGAGAAGGTCTTCTCAAAGCACTGCAGGAATCCCTCCGGGTTCACATAGTGACAAACATCTTTCATACTCTCTGCAGGTGTTCCTATTTTGCTGCTTATTCTGTCAAATACACTATTTGGACACGCCAGTCTTAGCTGAGAAATGTATCCCATGTCCCAGGCCTGTTCTCCTCGTGAAGACAGTGTTATCCTCCTTCTGCCTTTTCATCTCCTTTCACATATTGTTTCTGAGCTACGATCGACACACTATCCCTTCTGCTGCATCCACCTCTCTCCAGTCACCTTCCAGTGGAGGGCTGCGGTGAATGAACTGAGTGCTTCTGGGGTGGGATGGAACAACAGGAGTACTTCACTGCACAAAGCAACCTCACGCAACTCAGGGCAGTGAAGGAAGAATAGCTTATTTTGCAAAATGCACAAAGGAAAACCCAAATTGTCCAAGGCCGGAGTTTTGACTTCAGGCACTCGCACACCTATAATGCACTGTAGCTACCAAAGTGCTGATCCATTTAAGGGCTTTTGAACAATGTGCCAATCCCTTCAAGCAGTCAAAGACCACAAAACACCAGCTGGGCACGGCTTTGAACTGCCACCCAGCGGGCTCTGTAATCCGAGTGCCTGGCAATAGATGGCAGTACTCTGCCTCTCCCGTGGACAGGCACCTCCCGTCCATGCCCACCAATGCCAAACCTGGCTTTTGATTCCTGGCTTAAGGCACTGGTACAATGCAGCCGGCCTCAACAAGCATCCGCAGTGCCCAAGCTCAGGTTGCAGGACTTCTCTCCCCACAGGAGCTCACCTGGAAATGCAGTCTCCAACGTGGCCATCCACAGCTCCCTCCCTGGTAGTTCTAAAGCCCAGCAACCATCCCACAGCTCTTCCATTGGAACCCGGCCTGGGGATGCTGGCAGGGTGACACCACCAGAACAGCTTCTGAAGACACTCTGCCACCTGCCAGGCTAGAAGGCCACATTACTTTGATTTTTTCTTATTAATCGAAGCAATACAATTTGCTGGTTGCTTCTTCTTATTGCCTTAAGTTGCCCTAGGCTGGCAGGGGGTTGGAGCTGGGTGCCACACTCCAGCATGGCTTTCTCCACCTCAAGATTCAGCCAGAGGAAGAAAGGAAGCAAGCTGCTCTGCCTGCCTGCCCTCTCACTTTGGCACAGGGTTTCTCAAGCCCAGCTGTTGCATACCACAGGGTGGGAGCTCTTTGTAGCAGCTCCTGGCTGTCTTTCCAGCAAAAGTGGGAGTCTCCTGTGCACAACTGAGAGTGTAACAGGGACAGAGGTGGACGACTGGGTGAGTACAGTGGGCTCTGCGAATGAGGCTTTATGATCTCCTGATTCTCTCAGAATGGTGATCTCCCAGAAGCTACCAGCCAAACTGGTTTCTTGTGACAGATGCTCTGATCTTACCTTGGACCTTGTCATGTTTACTTTTTATAAAGCTTCACCTGCTGGAGTCATGTGAGTAAGTGAGGATGGCAGCTGCCACTTTAATATTAAATAGCTCATCCTTGCACTCACCTCATAAAAGCTTGAAAATATGAACTGCAAATTTTAAAATTTTAAAATTTTATATTTTAAAAAAAGACTCCACAGTGTTTCAACATCATTGCCCTTAAATTAATTAATATGAGGATTTGGGGGCTGGAATCACAGCTTTTACACTGCTTTCTCCCTGAGAGCTGCCACTGCGTTTTCTGTCATCCTCTGCTTGGGAAGTGTCACCCGTTCCAGTCCACAGCGCACTCAGGCAGGCGGAAGGGAAAGGGCAGAGAGTCGTTATTAATTGCTGCACGGTGGCATTTACACTGCAAGCCTTGGCAAAGCAGTTCCTCTCTTCTGCCTCGAGTGAGGTGCCCAAGCTCTCTCTCTCTGTTTGGGCAATGCTTTTACGTACTCCTCTGCTGACCAGAGAGCAAGTGGGAAGGTGTAAAAGCAGTGAGGATGAAGCCAGAGCGGGAGCGCCTGTGCCTTTGGAATGTCTGCCACAGCACAGGGGCACTCTGACTCTTCAGCCTGCAGGGGCACAACCTTCCCAGACATCTTCTCTGGCAAAGACCAGGAAGAAAGCTGTTCCCAACAACTCATGGGCCAGAAGTTCAGGGCAGCTGGGCAGCATCATGTATGCATTGCCCAGCTTGTCTACTGAATGGAGATGGGAATGCACAAGGCTTTTGGAAGGCTGGGAAGTGTAACCCTGTGGATGAAGGTTCTTGCATGTTAACAGGCAAACACTAAGCAGAAGACCTGAGCTGACAGTGCAGAGAGTTGCATGCAATGCCTCTGCCTCAGCTGTTGCCTCCTGAGGAGCAAGGAGGAAAAAGACATTTCCAAGGCACCCGCAGGCAAGAAAGCCAGAGGCAATGCCAGTGGTGAAGGATCACCATGGCAACCAGCAATGTGGGGCCTCAAGGTGGAGAGCTAAAATTAGGAAATTAGGCAGTGGAAAGGGCTGTTTCTCATCTCTGGCAGCATCCAGTGCTGAGGAGTTGGACCCCCAACACAGAGTAAGCGCAGATGTCCGGAGCATTTCTGAGTCCCTGCGTGTGCCTGGATGTCCGGACGGAGTGTAACTCGACACACCAACGCAGTGCCACGTGCAGGTCTGCACAGAATCCCAAGGTCCTGCAAGGTGCTGTGCTTGCTCTGCACTTGGTGGGACTGCATGGAAACAAGTGTGGTGTCTGCAGTGAGATAGGAGAGATTCTACACAGGACAGAGAAGAGTTACTGCAGCTCCTTGCCTTTGCAAGGGAACTGCCCACTGCAGCTCTCCCTTGGCTGCCTCCTCCCTTGGCCCCTGTTGAGACTGTCTAGTGTCACTTGGTGGGAATCGGGACTTTCCCAACCAGCCTGTGAAAGTTGAAACCATGAACAATTCAGTGACAAAACACTTCTGTAAGGAAGAACAAGCTTCCACCTGCAGAGAAGAGCTGTGCATGCAGCTCCATGTCCATAGTGCCCTGCTGCCCAAAGGGAGCAGCAGGGATTACTGCCATTACACATATTCTGGGAAACAAGCAGAAAGATTGCCCTGGCACTAGGTGGGGAGTTAATGTGTTTCACAACAACCGCTCATACTGCCTTGTTTTCTGCATATCTTTCCATATAAAATCTCCTCTTTGAGATCTCAAAAGTCTTTTTCTCTGCAGCCCACACTGCGTTGGGGAAATACTACCTACTGTCCTGCTCCTATTGATACAAGTAACAACCTGTTCTGCTATCAGCAGTGAGGGCAGGTCTTTTCTTCTCTTGGCATCACTTTCTGGAAATCCATAAAATGACTTGACCCTCACATAATGCTCTGTGCTGTTTGCTGTAAAATCAAGGCTTTGTGTTTTTGCCTTGCGTGATGTGCAAGGAAATCAAAGTGCTCTAAAGCTGCAGCACTGAAAGCTCCTACGGGAGGCAATCCCATGTATTATACAAACTTGAGTATTACACAGATAAGGCAAAACTAAAGGGCACCAAAATGGTGTCTGGGATTGCAAGACATGCACAGATTCTCATGCCTCAGGGAAGGCAGCAGCAAAAGCTGGGTGGAAGTTTTCAGATATAATCCATTCAATTCGCAATAGACTCCCTCCATGCAGTCAGAGAGAAATAAGCTGTGCAGCTGCGTATTTCTGCCAGTCCTCCTTACATCTTCCCATCCACATCCCTTTTGCCTGTTCCCTGCCACAACTAACATGGGAGTAGGGATATAAGGGATCTCTGAACATGCCAAGGTGCCACCTATAAATTGCATAGCCTGCACAATTTCTAAACCAACTCAACATCCAGCTATGAAATCTAGCCCCTTGTCTAGCTGTTGTCTTGGCAATGTTTGCTTCTGAATGCAGAAGGATTTGGAAACACAAGGCGGTAGGTCAACGATGCAGAAAGCTGAGATAAGCTATGTCTCCTGACTCCCAAACCTCCCTCCTGTCCTGTTGTGGGGCTGGGAGGGAGAACCACTACATTGTGCTGCAACATTCAAAAAGAGGGCTGGGCAGCAGAGCAGCTCAGTGGGGAGTCAGGAAAATTTAGCAACTCCTGTACAGTGATGGTACTGAGAAAGCATTTGGCTCATGCATTTCATCCGATTACCCAAGTGTGCCTCCGGGCGGAACAGCTCTTTCGGCAGCGTGTCCTCCTGCAGAGCTCCAGGGAAACCAGATCCCATGTTCACTGGAGGGCACAAAGGGGCAGCCAGCTTGTCACCTCCGGTCATTTGTGCAGCTGGCTCTGGCAGCACGTTTGTCCCGTTGTTCTGGTTTGCGACTAACAAGCAAAGCACTCGTTCCTGCCTGCAAACCTGACCCAATTCCTGCGGCAGCTCCCTGGATCCACTAACACTCTGGTGTGATGGGGCGGAAATTTGGCAGCAGCATAAACTGAGCAGATTAGCGTGAAACAAGCAGGCACCCCTGACACTGGGTTTGCCATAAATAGATAGGTAAGGTGAACGTTGCGGTTTCTCTTCCTTTGGGCTACTGCCTCAGGTTGGAAGAAAATCCACACAAATTATCTTCAATTCTTACTTGGAAGGCTTGAGTTTCATTTAGCAAAAATGAGATGGAGATAAACCCAGCAAGTGAGGATTGAATCATGCGATTCCCAGTTCAGCTCGCCAATAAAACCAGACATCATCAGGACAATCCCAGGACATCATCACTATTGGGATGGTACAGTAGGCTGCGGAATGATAAATACTCTGGAAGGAAACCTGCTGCCGGAGGTTGCTGTACACACTGGTGGAGGGTCATCTCTTGCACACTTCCTTTGGTCTGGTGTTATCTGGAGTCAAAGTGGCACCCTCTGGAGCTACCCCCCTCCCCTGCCACAGGAGTTCCCCACCCATCTCCGGGAGGCACATGGTACATGTCCTGCTGCTCACACCAACAAAGGTGGTGTTGGGCAGCTGGGGAGACTCAAAAACAGGCTATCCCCAAGCTAGTTAGTTAAAAAAGAAGAGATATTTGTCAGGCAAAGTCTGGACCAGGGCTGGATTCCCCAAGGGACTGTGAACACCTGCATTTGACAATGTTGCCAATGCTGACAATATCCTATTTGAAGGGTGTCAGCATGGGGTCCATTCTGGATGCAGAGGGGTCCAGTGCCATTTAAACTGCAGGATTCCTCCTCCCCCAAATCCTAAAGCCATCCTGCAAGCGGCAGAACTAATGAAGCCCAGTTTCCAACAGCCCTCTCTGCACGGCCTGTCTGTCAGCTAGTTACAGGGCAGCTCATGGACTCCTTCCTCAGGGGAGGTCTTTGCAGGCCCCTCTCATTAAGGCAGTCACCTAGAGTCACAAAACCAGCTGGATCCCATTATCTCGGAGGCCTCCACTGCTTTATCAGCTGTGCCGGAAACAGGCCGATAGATTCAAGACTCGCTGGAGGCCAGAGACAGGCAGGCAGACACAGACAGCCTGCTGACATAGCTTTGCTTCCTTGGGGAACCAGGCAGTAATTCCTTTGCAGAGCCCCACAAAACACTTCTCTGGCTCAGCGTCTCCTCTTTACAGACTCAACATCACTGCTGCTTGCAGGCCTGAGGACAGGTCCTTACTCCAGCCCCCTGCCATGAATCCAGGCCCCCTGCAGTCTTCCCTCAACTGACCCTTGTGCTTCCCCTACAGCTTTTTCTTTGTGTTGGAGGACAGACCCCATGTCACTTGTGCCCCCTCCGAGCTTCCATCACTAGGGTATTTCAGCCAGCTTCAATCAAGGGCTGTGAACAGCGATCTGGACACAATGCCAGGAGCTACTGCACTCCCTATGGGATGCCTGCCATGGAGGAGCATGTGCCCCAATCCACCAATCCACACACCTAGACATCACACAACCCCTCTTTCCAATACTTTGCCTGTATCTCTTTCTATTCTCAACTGACATCTAGGACTGGCTCTCTTAAAACATCACAGCCCCTTAAAAGCTTTTGAATGCTTGCTAGATGAATATTTAATGGCAGCTGATTTTCACTAATGGGAAACAAGCCAAACCATACATCTCTGCACATGCTGGGAATCAGGGCGTGTTCCCAGAAAATCTGGACGCAGAGAAAAGAAGGCAATAGAGGAAAGGAACTGCAACTCCCAGAGCTCAGAGGAGGTTCCCTCTCTGCGAACCCATACCTCACCCATTTGTGCAAGACCCTCCCTGACTTGCTGGCTGCTCCAGCCCATGATCCATGGATCAGATGTGTCCATCATATGAGCACTGAGCAGGAGAGTGCCTGAGGCTCTGACTGACCTCTGTGATAAAGGCGACTCATCAGGTCAGTGACCTCCACGTGAGGTCATGGAAAAACAACATTGCTTGTGGAAGCCTGCTTGTAGGAATTCGTCCATGACTCTGTCAGGGAGATGGAGATGAAGATGTCTGATGCTTGTACTGCTACAAAAAAACAGACTGCCTGGGCAGCATTGCCTTGCAGACATCGGCAGGATGGATACAGAGCTCTACCTCCCCACTGGCCCCTGTGGAGACATAGCCTGGACCACTGGCAGAGACTGCAGCCCTCCCACACCAGCCATGGCTTTCTCATGTCCCATAGTGAGCAGGCAGAAGTTGGTGCCTGCACAGAAAGGGAAGCAAGAATTGGGAAGAAGGAGGCTTTTCTCCCCACAACCTAATCAAGAGCAGAAAGGCATCGGCCAAACAGCTGATGTCTCTTACAGCGTGATGCTGCTAAAACAGTTACGGAGCCAGGCACACCTCTCAGGGACTCCGCTGTGTGAGGACTCTGTTTTCCCTTTTAAGCTGGAAGGAATGTCTGTGCTCTGGCCCCCACAACCTCATATTTTCCACCACGAGGCAATGACCGGTGAGGCCCCATTAGGGGAACAATGACATGAGAGTCTGGGGAAGAGGAAATCTCTACTGCAAACAAGTCTGGAAAATGGCTGCTAGAAGGAAGGGAACTTGCATCTGGCAGCACTCTCACTCCTGCCGCCTCACTCTGCTGCTTAGGCTAAAACACTCCTTATATTTGCAGCTTCCGAAATATCATAGCCCAAAGCTGCACTGTCTCTCAGCACTCTTCCCTCCACCTATTCCTACAGCACCTCTGGAAGAAGGAGCTTGAGTCCCTCTTGCAGCATCATGCAGTGAAATTGCCAGTTTTTCCACAACCACCAGGATCTTTCTTGCTAGTGGCTCCCAGCAAGGCACGGAGGCAGGAGTTCAGAGACTGACTGATTTGTGCATACAAAACCAGCTGAAGAGGCTTCAGCTGTAAGCAGGGCAGACTCAGTTCCACAGGAGGAGAGGACGTGATGCTGTGCTGCACCATGGTTCTTAGAGGGAGGAATCAAGTTAATCACTTGGTATTTGGATAGAAAAATAACCCTCATGCACAGGGAAGCATCTCGGTGCACATGAAAGGTCCTAATTCAAGTTAGTCCCACAGAGCCTTAGGGATGAGATTCGTATCATCCTCTCATGTGACAGACCAGATAAGAAAGGCCCAAGGGAGAAGATTTGCTCAAGAATGACCAGAAGACAGGGAGCTCAGCTCCCTCTGCTCTCTGGTCTGGAGCTAGGATCACTTCACAGTATGATACACAAGTCATACTCCTCACTGGGGCGTGATTCTTATTCCCAGATCCTGAGCGCCCTGGGCCAGGCTCTATTTTGCCGTGGCTGACCTTCTAGGAATCACAATTCTCCATCCTATTTTGTTTAAAACAAAAATAAGAACAAGACCAGTATTGATTCCTGAATTCCAAAAGGAGGGTGATGTTTTGTATGTGGGTAGCACATGAAACAAGTCACAGCATTTAAAGAGTGGTCAGAGGAAGCCCTTGACAATATAAGGGTGTGAAGGAGGAGGGTGTGGAGTTCACCTTCAGGACCTCCACACCAGAGAAGAGCTGTGCACCACAGACTACTGACAGCAACTAAACATAAGTGCCATCACCTCTCTCTAGACACAACCAGGCTCAGCTGTAAAAGGGAGGTTGCTCTGTCAGATTTCCCCAAAGGTGTATGCTCCTTCCCCTCCAGGACACAAGAAGTCAGAGTCAGCAAAGCCCAGCACTAGAGCCCTGTGATCATCTGCCCCATTCTGAGGTGCACTCACACAGCTGCCTGCCCCCACACCCATTACCCAATCTGACGCAGTTTGTGCCATATACAACCTCAAATGTTCCCTTTTCAGCCCCTAAATCTGTGTTGACCCACAGCTCTTTCTGTATCATGGCAGTCCCTCTTTTTTCATTCTTCATTCCCCTAATTTCCCACACTCTGAAGTCCTGCAGATTTTACTGGTCCTGCCAGTAAGTTTCATTGCCTCTTTTTTCTGACCAGCTGGGATGATTTATTTCTGAATGGAATCCAAATCTGGCACACATCTCAGCCATCACCTGGCTCCAACAGAGAGAAGGAAAGAGTGAGCTAAGCAGTGGGAGGCAAGTTAGAATTTACAACCCTATGGCATATCCACACCTCTTCCAGTAACTGGATACACAGGAGGAATGTAGATTGCAGGAAATGCTGAGGTTTACCAGCAGCCTCCAGCTTCTTGTGCAAGAGTCCTCAGTGGTTTTGTTCCCCTCACTGGGATGGGAATCCAATTGCAATGGATTTGATGATCCCTCTTCCCAGCTCTGCCCCTTAGTCCTTCTTTACTCGCCTTCTACCACAGCACATTGCAAAAAAAGCAGTGGAAATCGCTAAGTGACTGGGGGGAAACACTGAGTCAGTCTCAGTGTGGGAGAGTGAGGACAGAACTGGACATAAGCCAGTTCTGCACTTCCCATTTTCTAGCCCTGCTGAAGGATTTGCTCAGCTCCTTGTTAATGCAGAGCAACTTCGGGTCTGCTCCACCGAATGGCTCTGCTGGAGACAGCTCTGCAAGAGTGAATCCTCAGGGGACAGTGCTCTGTCACAGTCATTCCTCTCCTTTGAAGCTTCTCTACTTCATGCAGTCATGAAATGCCCTTTACACAGTGAGAACAGTGAGGAAGGCTCAGAAAATCCCTCATTATTAGGCATTATTTTGTGTAGACTACTTTTCTTGGTCTGCGGTATTGAGGGAGCATCCATCCCCTTCCTGAAATCACATAGCTGGGAATGGTTATCAGACTAACAGGAAGACCTGAAAATAGAAGTGAAGTAAGGCAAACCTGCAAGAGGGGAAAAGTTTGAATAGGCTGCAGAAGTAACCTGGAGTCTGCTAATCAGTGATACATCTGCCAGAAAGGCACGGCTCCATCCAAGGTTAAACTGTGTCCCTGTAGCCAGAGGGAGCTGAAGGCAAGTCTGCCAAAGCTCTACCATACTGCAGCCTGCAAAATGCAAACTAGGATTTCAGGAGATGACCTGACAACTGGCAGGTGTGTGCACCTACTGATTTGCATTGGACGGAGGAGAGAAAAAACTCTGCTGTAAAAACTAAGTGAAAATCCTTGCTGCAACGGGGACATTGGGAGGGCTGCAGAGGTACACCGGGAGAGATGTGCATGTGTTCTCTGCTCTCAGAAACATCACATCTGCAACAAGCAAATCCTATTAAACTGCAAGGGCAGCCACCCCACAGCCCCACACTGAGATGAGGGAGTAGCAGTGTTGGGCTATCCAGGACCCAGCACAAGGGGAACTGTGACCCAAGTTATGATCGGCATGTTCTTTTCAACTCCTGCTGTCCCTGTTATCCTTCAGAAAGCCTCCAGTCAAGTCACCAGCACCTGAAACCATCCCTGTGCAGTGCTAACACCATTTCACGCCTATCCTCAAGACACTTCCCTCTGTGGTAGGGAAAGCTCTGCAAGTCTCTCTGACTTGCGCTTAATGGCTGACCTCTTCACTGAGTCAGCCAAGAGGAAGCTCTGATAAGGCAAGAAGGCCATGAGAAATCTGGCAGCATCACTATGAAATAGGCTGTGAAATACAGTCACTATGGCAACTGCCACAGCTGGAAGGAAAGAAGAAAACTTCTAAAGTCCGAGGGTTTCCAGCCTTCCCGTGGATACCCCAAGGATGGGTGTCTCTCCAGGCTATCGACACCACAGCCAACAGTGGCCCCTTTGCCCCTGCACTGCTCCCTGCAGCTTCTGCTGGACCCGATGCCACTCAAGATACTTGGTCAAACACGGAGGCTTTTTCTTAGGCAAGCGGCTTGTGCTTACACTGGTGTGTCCTAGTGGGTACCTCACCTCATTTTGGATTTAACACAGCCTAAACAGAAGGGGAACAAGAGATAACTATGTTGTGTGGACTATTAGTGAGGAAGTTGGATGGTACTTCCCCAACACCCTCCCGACCTGTTAGCTTATGATCTGTTGCTTGGAAGATATACCTGTCACAACCACAATCCCCCTCGCTGCAGTGGAGCAGTATATAAAATGAAGGGGGAAATGAAGCAAATAACCTCTGCTGTGCTCATTAGAAGTGGCACACCCCATACCCACACGTGCAGTCTTGGGAAACCAGACGTAGTCACCACCACTTCTGTCAGAGCTTCCCTTATGTCCCCATGGCTGATAGCACAGGCTTGCCAGCATTTGCAGCCCAAAGGCAATTCTGTGATTAGAAACAAGAGAAGTGACCACTGATTTCCTGTAACTTCTAAATAAGGCTGGCTGACATTTTTCAGGCAGAGACCTAATTCACTAGAAAATGCAATTTGAGGTAGACCAAAACTATTTTGAAATTTGTGCCTAGTTCAGGGAACAGGCTTTGATTCCAAAATGATTTCTAAGATGAAGTGAACTATTTTCCCTTTCTTATTTTTAAATATATTTCATGAGGTTATGTATGTAAGCTTAAAGGTCAAAGAAAGCAAAATAAAAACATGTTTTGGTAAGCTTAGCAACTTTGTTTGCCCAGTTATTTTTTTCTATGGGGAATAAAATATGAATTTCAGCTGACCTAAAATAAAAATTTTGGGTTGACTCTCTGATTCAGCTAGGAAATTAAAAAAAACAAAACCAATAAATTATTCCAATGGCTTTATTCCTATAACATTGTTATTTGGTGTCTAAAGTAACCTATTCTTCTCATTCTTTCATCTCCTTCCATCTGGCACTTTGTGACTGTGTCTGGAAATAACGAAGAACTGTTGCAGACATCTCTCTCCCCCTCTCTCTGCAAGCATGGAATTTTTTTCTGTCTAGTTGGGTTTGGATGCCGATTCCCATAGCTTGCCTTTCAAAAACAAACAGAAAAATAAAGCCACATCTCCATTTGGTGGTTTATGAGAACCCAGAGAGATGTTGCTTCAGGGAAAGCATCCCCTCCTCTGAGTCACTCCAGCAAAGCAGTGTTTTAAGGAGGCAGCTCCCAGTCCGAACTGTACCAGGGCTGCAAACACCATTTCTGCTCTGCTCTGGTCCCCTCTCAAACACTCAGTCCTGCTCCATTGCTTCCCATCCTTCAGGCCCCTGTGCCTGCCTCCTGAGACTTACAGTGAGTGCTGCAGCTGTCAGCAGAGGAGGGTATCGTTGCCCCTGCTGGCACTATCCAAACCCAGCTGGCAAGCTAATGGGCATCGGGAGATTTGCATGCAGAAACTTAAATGGGAGGCTGATATGCGCACTACAGAGATACTCAGGCTTGCCTGGAGAAGCAGAATGCACCCAGGACCCCTGCAGGGACAACACGGCACTAACTTCAGCTGGAGAGCAGGTGCTTGGGTCTTCCGAGCTCTCCTTCCTTGATGGGCAATTTCAAGAGACACTGCCATCACCTCTAAATGCACCCAGAGACGGCTCAACTTGCAGAGGCATAAAGGACCTGAGTGCATCACTGCAGTCACTTAAACACAGGGCTTTTGAACTCCAGTAGCCTATCTGGCCCCAAACCAGTAAGGGCAGGCAACCAGTGCCAGCCACGTGCAATGACAACCTGAGCGCCTGCCCATCTCACCTTTCTCCCCGCCCTGGAGACAGCGAGGAGGCATCAGGGACTTGCGATGAGCTTCAGTAATGCCCTGGGCTAGAAGAAGAGGGCTCCAAGCCCTGCTAGTGACCCTGAGGCTCTCCATGCCTCCTGCAGCCTGGGGTCCTAGAATAGAGATCACTGCTTGAATCACCTCCAACTGCATGAACTATTCTCTAATACTTCCTGAGCCCTTCCCAGGACGTTTTGCTTTCTGTCCTGTGGCCTGGCTGGGCTGCATTTCAGAGATGAAAGGCTGTGAGCGCGCACAGATTCCGGCATCCTTACGCATTCCTGGCTCAAAAGCTTTCCTCGAAGCAGCTGCAGCTGCACTGCCAGAGAGGAGCAGCTACCTCCCAGCCCAGAGAGAGGGCTGCAAACCTCAGCTTGCCAGGTATGCTGCAAGATCCCCGCACAAACCCGTCTGGCTTTGGGACCAGCTGTGACCCCCTCAGGCCCCTAACTAGCCCAGCAGAAACCAAGGCAGCTTTCTTGCTTTCCCTGAGAGTTACAACTGCCTTAAGGAGACATGGTGCAAAATGTAGAGGCCATGATGCTATCAGCACGCAAACTTGCTCAATAAAAACATGTGTTTCTCATCTATTTTGTCCTCATAGCTCCCAGAGCTCGTCACAGATCAAGCATGTGAAGCACCACTGCCCACAGCTGGGAAGCGTGTGCTATAGGGAGGGAACCCAAAGAGCACTTGAGGTCTTGGGCAGAAAATTCAGGATTTGTGCAACACCAAAGCAGTCAGCAGGGCGGGCACTTGGGGGCTGGAATACAGACATCTGCGTGCACCCCATCTCCCCTGCCCAGCTCTAGCACAAGCCAAACCAAATTCCCAACCCCAAATGCCGAAGGGAAGCTTGCTCATAGTCTCAGCGTGCAGCTCAGCCTCATCACAATGTTACAGGGAGACTCTGCCAGTGGCCTGGCAGAATTTCAGCCCAACATACTGTCCCCCAAAGTGGTTCCCACTCAAATTTGGCATTGGTGCAGGAGCTCAGCCTTGACCCTCCACAACCAGCAAGAAAAGGGGTCTCCCTGAATGATGGAGCCCTCCAAATGCAGCCCTTTCCCCTGACAGGATGAAGCTGGCACAGCTCAGGAGATCGGAAGGGAGCTTTCTAGGATCACACTGGCCTGTGGCACCAGCTGCTGGCAGAGATAAGCTCAGAGCCTGGGTGGAAGCTGCAGCCCTCTCTTCCTCACACACCAAGACAGGGAATTATAAACACAACCCCGCTAAAAACAAACAACAACACAAACCCACCGGAATGTGTGGAAGAGTAACCGCTAAACCATCTGGATCCAAAGGGAAAAATCTCATTGAAATGAGAGGTGAAACTCCCTCTGTCTTGGGGAGACCTTGATGCCCTCATGCTTTGTGCATGCAAACCAGAGGCACACCAACAGCCTTGGGGCAGAGACCTCTTAGAAAATCCATGGTATTCCCTTAGCTGGCCACTCTGCACATTTCTTTGTGTGAGAGAGTCCCTGTCACAGGGGCTGGCCTGTCCCTGTTGTGAATGCTCTGAAAAGCAATGTCCTTGAAGTTTCTGTGTATCATACAGTTTATCACATAGTTTGAGGCAAGTGCTCCCCTGTTTCCCTCCCCTGTCATGTCTCAGAGGTGGGCTGAATTAATTGCATGTGCTTTTTCTGTGAGTGTATAAACTGCACCACTGTCATATGCTCACAAGACAGATTATAGCCAAAGAAGTGGCTCTTTTTGTGTGTCCTCTTTACACAGGTCCTTTCTCCTAATACTTCCCCAAGACAATTATTCTTTTCACACCATACGGGCAGTCAAATGGCCCTGTTCCCACACCACCTTACTGAAATCACAAGGCAAGAAAAGGTGGCTTTGTGCCACCCAACTGATCACTGAAACAACTCATGGCTGCTGTAGGAGCTGTAGCTGGCACAGCTCTGTCTCTGCATCCCAGTGCTGCTGAGCCTCCGGCCCCCTGGCACTGTCCTTTCCACCCTCAGCCTTGCCCTGGACAAGGGAACCCCAGGCAGGAACAGCAAAAGTACCACTCCAGAGGAGAAATTTGTTGTTTTCTTCACACCACCACTGCAGTGTGGGGTTTTCAGCAAGGATGCTCCTGGTAATAAACTCAGTCACCTGGAGTGTCTCTCTGCTACACAACCCTTTCTGCTGTCCACAGGCTGTTCAATTTCTCTCTCGAGTGCCAGCCTTCCTGTTCATTAGCGCTGAACTTTCTCCAGTCGCCAGCAGCTCTCATTGCTCTGTGTTGTCAAACTGAAGACTGCTTTCTGTCCTGTGTCATCCCCTCTCATGACTGATTTTTACTCCTGTAACTTTGTCCTTGTGGAAACTTCATTTCCTCAAGGTGTTTGGGCAGTCATGGTCTTTGATTCCTTTCTAATGCTTTGGAGTAGGATGAACTCGAGCTCCCCAGTCCCTGCCTGTCCAGATGACTTTCCTTGCCCACTTTACCAGCACACTGGTCCTCCTGCCCTCCAGCATTAGTCTCCTATCACCAACTCTTGCCTTCAATGGGATCACACAGCTGGAAGTACACAGGGCTGGGAGGCACCTAGTGAGTCACAGAGTCCATCTTCACGTTACCAGTTCACCCTCTTTGTGCAACTCCATTTACATGATACTGATTAAAGGCTGTTATTTTTGGCTGTCTCACACCCACAGAAAGCCTGGTCTCAAAACTGTCTTACAGTTATAAGCCTTCCCCTAATGTCAAGGCTGACTGTATTCATGGCTGATTCATAACTATTTATTCACACTGGCATAGGAATAAATTCTATGCTTTAGCTACTCTAAGCATATGACTTCTATACTTTAACTCAAACAACATATTTCCCTCCCTGGCATTTCATTCCCTTGTCTTAGTCAGCATAAGGGAGGAAAAGAGAAAGCAAAACCAGATGTCTGACTTAATAAATAATGCTCTTTTATAAAAGTAATCTCTGATTTGATTGTTATCAACAATACTTCTAAAGAAGCATGAGATCCAAAAATCTTCTATTGCAGTGGAAATCTGAGGGACAGGCCAAATCACAGGTGAAAATATGCAGTTTAACACCATTTTATGGCCAGAAGAGGGCAAAGAAAGGTTACAAAACTGAATTTAATATTTTCTCTACAGTGCAAGTTTAGCCAAGGTTCTAATCAGAACAGTAAGTCATGATCGTCAAATTCCTGTTCCTTCAAGGGAAAAAGAATCCTCTGTATAAGATGTGACATGCAAGATTAGGGATGGAGACAGAGTAGAAGGGAGTTACTCATGGTTACAATAGCCTGGGAACAAACAGAACAACATGAGGCAGTTCTAGTTTTGCTTCAGAGAGGGAACAGCCACCTCCAGAACTAAATCCCCTACTGTTTTGGAGCTGATATCCATCATTGGCCATGCTGTTATCTCAATGGGCAGCTGAGAGACAAAAGACGGCATTTTCCCCAAACTGTAAACCTTCTCCAATAAACCAGGGCTATGTTTCAAATTATTTGTAATTGCCTCTAAACCTGCAATTAAAAATGCCATGCTACAGGCAACAATTGCCATGGATGCTTGGGATCTCTGCAGGTATCTAAGTGCCCATGCACCACAGAGCATGCAGAGGTTCCAGGAACAATTAATTCCTGGGACACAGGGAGGAGGAGGAGGGTAGAGATGCTGCCACAGATCAGCTCATATCTGGCTCTCCCACTTTTTTCCCCTAGCTTTAATTCCCATGGAAAGAAACAATTTTTTTGTGCAGGCTTTTGCCAAATCTCTTCAGCAGGACCACACATTCGTCCTCCTTGTTCCTCGAACAGCCCTTGTGATCCTGCTTCCCAGAAGGCTGGTTAAGCACAGATGGATTCAGACACCCTTCCCAGCCCTTTGCCTCCCACAGGCCAGGCAGGCATCCCATGCTTCTCCCCAGCACGGGGACCTGACCCTGAGGAGCTGGAGACCTCCAGCAAATCCTCTGCTGGCATCTCCAACAGAAGGCAGCAGACCACACAGACTTAGTTGTCCTCTCTTCGATGAAGAATGCTCCCTTCTGGGCAAATTTGAGGCTTGTTTTGGGAATGCAGGAGGGATGCAGAGGATAGAGAAAAAGGGAGGGAGGAAGGCTGCATTGTTGTCTCTCCATTCTTGGCTGCTCTTTGGGTAAATAATGGACTTCTGTCTCCAGGGCTGCTAATCAGCTCTAAATGCCCTCAAAGAAAGCAAACAGCAGCACAATAGGAAAGCCCAGAAATAAATCCATTTCATTATAAATTCATTTTGTTTTCATTCCATTTTTCTTGCTAGCAAGAAATTTAGGTTAAGCTAAGCACTTTCTTTTCCCAGCAATCTCTGCTGGCTGTCGGCTAATACAACAGAAAATTAAGCTTTTGACAGTATAATGGCTTTGTTAGGAAAAAAATGTAATTATATTATTTCCCAAGACAAATTCTACAGCATTAAGTGTCTGAGCAATACAGCATTGTCCTTGAAGCTATTGGTGAAGGAATTTTACATGAAGAAATGGCAGGATGAGCAGCCTTCATGGGAGATGCATTTTACTGCATAGTTCTCCATTGCTCAGAAATACAGACAAGATTTCATAGCAGGGACACAACACATATGCCAGATAACTGTGTTACACAAGCTTTTGCCTCTATGCTACTTGCAGTTGTGTCACCAGAACTGGAGATTGTGACCATCTGAAGACTCCTCCATGGCACACAATAAACGATGTCAATTCTTCAGCGTTGGCTCATCTCCATGCTGGTGTTTCTAACAAACTCATTAGCAATAGCTAAGGCTGATAATCCAGGAGTGAGGAGGAAGAGTTTAGAGCACTGAACGGAGTGAATTCATAACAGATATCACAGATATTGCAATAATCCTCCATGTCTAGGCTAATCCCAGCAAAGCTGCTTGAAGTTCAGCTGTGGACAGGAATACCCCAAGGCAGCAGGAGAAGCCACCAAGGGCTGACAGAGTGCAATCCACTCCTGAACACCACACAGAAAGGGAAAAATTGAGGAACTGTATGATTTTGGGATGGGCACAGAGCACCGAGGCTCAGAGGCTGTGCTTACCCTGGGAAACTCAAGAGAGCCAGGCACTAGCAGGAAAATCCCAGGCACCCAAGCTCAAAGAGGGAATAGGGTCAATGGTGTGGTCTGCAAGTTCTCAGACATGGTTTAGGGGTTAGCACAGACCCCCAGTAACCAAAAGTAATTCACATGCAGCATCTCTAAGTAAGAGCTAAGACAGTCTGACAGCAGCATAGACGTTGGCCATTTGGTCTCCCTTGACCCCACAGTTGGCAAACAATCTCGTGCATGTTTAATTTAATAAAGCAGACATTGCCAAAGCCATGGCAGAATCTCAGCCACAGACTGTAAGGAGTCAAGTACCATGATGGGAAATGCAGTAAAGGCCAAGGTAAAGGCATAATTTTCCACACATCTGGTATTTGCAAGACATCCTTGTGACTGGAAAATACAAAGACATGCCAAGCTGTGTATATGAAACAGCAGCTCTGATCTCCCTCCAACTTCACTTGGGTTTGTACTTCACAGCCTGACCTCTTCTAAAGGTCCTCTGAGGAATGGAGAGCAGCTGAGCCAGCAGATTCACAGAATTCAAGGTGTCATCTACTGTTATGGGTGCAATTGGTAGCACCTCAATGCTTAAAAGCAGCCTGACACTTTCTTTTATGAAAACATCTTTTCAGCTGCTGAGAACTTTGCCAGCACTGAACTGCTCAGGTTGAAATGTTTCCATGTCAGAAGTTTGCCTCAGGGTGACTTTTCCTTTTAAAGTGTCAACAGAAAAAGGTCAGTGGTGTCTAAGAACAAGATTAAGTTGTTTTGTCCATGTTCGAGGAATTGTTGAAGTTGTGCTCAGAACACAGAACAGACCTCAGCACCTCTGCAAGAGCCTGAATTTGGTGGGAGAGTGACCCTGGTGCCTCTTGCTTGTGGGGAGGACCGTAGCAATTTAGTGTATGTTTGTGGAAATCACCAATTTACACACAGTGACCATTCCAGAGTCTTTTTACTTCTGAAACTTCAGCCTCTGCTGAGAACAATCTTTCCCCTTACAGCTCACGGATCCAAATTACGTTGCTCAAACACAAGCTAAACAGGAATGCCAAATGAGCTCTCTTCTGGGATTGCAGGACTTCACAGGCATCTGCTGCTTGGAGTACAGCATGGAGCAATGAAATGAAAAGGCAGGGGGGCTACATGTCCCTTTCAGGTCATCCGTCATTATAGCCAGAAAGGCTGATGCCAGAAGAAAACAGGACAGGGATGAAGAACTGAATCAGCAGATGGTTTGCATAGAACAGGCAGGCTCAGGACATGACTGAGAGAACAGAGAAGAGGCAGGGCAGGCAGGACATGACCATCCCCTGGAACTAGAGTCCCGTGTGGGATTTGGATTGTCTGGCAGCAGGTCCCAGTGTGTATTTTATGTTCCCTCATCAAGCAACCACATGGTGGGATGAAGCTCAGGGCCTGAGTACAGCAGCAGTCTGAATTCACGGGTATTACAAACCCTTCGCCTGTGAAGGTAGCTGAGCTACTGCCACTCCACTCATGAAAATTCCCTCTTAGTTACTGGGTAAGCAAGCACTGTGGAGCCAAGCACACAGGCAGATCACACCCTCATGTCTGACCTTCAACTTTTCTTATTTATATTTACTCAAAAGAGAAACATAGCCCTGTACTCTTAACAGTACAGAGTCAGTGGTTGCCAGCACATTTCTAGACAGAGGATGAAAACCACCTGGATGTGATGACTTTATTTGCTTGTCTTTGGTTAAAGCAAGAAAGATGTAGTAACAGCCTACCTTACAGAGGTTTGACAGCTGCTCAAGTAATTAAGCAACAAATTAAGCAGTGAAAACTCTGGTTACTAGTGATAGAACCTGAAGGAATGGCATGAAAATGTGTTAGGGGAGGTTATGGTTAGATATTTGGAGAAGGTTCTTCGCCCAGAGGATGGTTGGGCACTGGAACAGGCTCCCTGGGGAAGTGGTCACAGCACCAAGCCTGACAGAGTTCAAGCAGCGTTTGGACAATGCCCTCAGGCACATGGTGTGATTCTTGGTGTGTTCCGTGCAGGACCAGGAGTTGAACTCATTAATCCTTATGGGTCCCTTCCAACTCAGGGTATTCTATGATTTTAAATGCTCTAATGGGCTGAGATAGATAATGCAACAGACAGCAAAATAAAATTATAGATGCTCTGTACCACGGATGAAAAAAACATTGAGGAATGACAAACCAACTGCATCCAGAGCTCAGCACTACAGGTCTCAGATGTTTTCCTCTCTGACAGCAGAACAGCACTCACCTACAGTAATTCATGCCTAAAAGGGCCAGGGTTCTTTTGGGCAGCCAGGTCTTGGCAACACGAGGCACCACCTTCAAGTGCCATTTGCCCTGATCTCACAAACAGCAGCCACACAAGCAGCACATATCTCCCCCCTAAAAAAATAATTTTTCACAGCAGCTGGAGCTGCAGCTCAGCAGATTTATACCTTGGAGCTCAGGAACATGAAATAGGTGTGTATTCAAGGCAAAACAAAGGTGGTAGAAAAAGATACATGGTAAGGCAATGGCCCCCACAGATGGGAAGGGTACCTGCACAGCAGCAATTCCTCCCTGAGCAATGCAGGTGATTGTGCCAGACTTTGGGAAATGTCCAGAAACCTAGAAGTTTATAGTGGCAGTAGAAGCCAAGATCTCTGCATAGACAACAGATCTCCAATTACCAAAGCCAGGTCAGTTGGCTTAGTGACAGGTTATTTCTATGGGGTTTTTTTGCTTGCTCATTTAATTATAACTTTTTTTTATGTCTCTCTGTTTTCCCATACAACAGCAAGAAGCCAGACAGTGTGAATTTTTGGTAGCCTCCCTAATCAGAGGGAGTGTCTGTGATGCAGCTAGCAAACACAACCCTACCCATGCTTTTGAACACGGGGGCTCCCAACTGCTACTCCTTGAATTAGAGGTGACACCGCTGATGATCTCAGCTTGGCTTTCCATCCTCCTGGGAACCATACTACAGAAGGTTGATGTTCCCCTTTTTACCTTTCGTATCCAGCCCTGCATGCCTCCCTCTAACCTCTTCCCTCGAAGAGAAAATCATCTGATCTGCTTCAGGTCTTCTGCCAGGGGAGAACATTCCTCCAAACAGCCTGACATTCACAGATGTTGGAAATGCTTAGTGATACAAAAAGGAAAGAAAAGCCTTCAGCCTCGCTGGAAACCCCGCCCACAGCACCAGCCTAACACTGCCTGAAAATATCCCCTCTGATCTGAAGAGCTCAGCTCCACAAAGTGAGGGCAGTGGCCATGCTCTCCCTTCACAACAATGCAGAAATGGCTGAGTTCACATTTCTCCACAAACCTCCTTGTTTGTGGAACTATACAGACACCAGAGGGACATGTGTGGCAGGCTGAAACTTGGTGTTTTTCATGCTTTGTGTCAAAATCAACTCAAAAGCAGGGGAGCACACTTAGTTTGGACATATTTTAAGTTAAACTAGCATAAAATATTTGGCAAACTTCCCTTGCTTAATGCAGTATAAACAATTTTGGTATTCTACAGAAAATTTCCCATTTAGTGAATGCAGTGAGTAACTAAAGAGAAGGTCACACTATTCTTGCAGTCTTCATTAAGCATGGGACAGCCGCAGCTTCTGGCACAGCTTTAGCAAAGTCCACATGTGACATTAAGTAGTTCATTTGCAGCCAGGGCTGCACTGGGAGGTGAGAGGAAACATCCCTGTAGGATGGTAGGTTCTCCTGCAGAACCCAAGTGAAGACAAGTCAATTTTTGCCATTACTTTCTGAGGAGAAAAAATAAACTCTGATAGACACAAACCAGAGGCAGACTAAGGGTTTCAGAAGGCAGCCTCTGGCAAATGCAACTGCAGCATTTTAAGACATTAGCTTGCACAGCTGTCTGCCAGCCTTGGCTGTCCACCTTGTCGGCCAGCCAGAATTTATTGCTCCTCTAATAAAGTCAGCCGAAAGAAATACATGCTCAGCCACTACAGTTTGCAGCCCAGCGTATTAGACTGCATTGCTGATGATTGGTGAGATCCCAGACTCGTGGCTGTATATTGAAGGAGGGCAAGAACAGATAAGAACAGAACAAAATGTCTTTCTTGCCATGAAAGGATTAGAAGAGACTTGAAAGAAAAGAGGCAAATAAAGGGACTAAAGAAGTAATGAAAGATGTTTATTCTACAGAAATTGATGCAGCATTCTTTGCTGTTGGAAAGGCTGGTTTGGTTATCTACTGCTCCCCACGGGGGCAGGGAGCTGTAGGTGCAAAAGATAAAGCCAGGTCTGCCTGAGTTATCAGCACTGCTCATGCCCCCACTAGCTCAGAGCCCACTGTAAAAGTAGGAGCATCCTCCACTGCCTAACTGGGTATAAGGAAGCCCTCCTGACCCCAATACGTGCACTACTGACACCACCCTCCCCTTCCAGGGCTCCCCTCCAGGAATGACATCACCTGAACGTATAAGCAGTCTATTTTTACAATGCCCAATGTAACCAGACCCTCTGCTCCTATGCAGAGCAGATTTCAGACGTAAAATGCAATGTGTTGAAAGAAATTAAGATAGGAAATTTAGAAGGGACAATAGGTTTTCTTTTTTGACAAAGATTTAAGAAAACCCAGGAAATTCACACACCCAAAGCATTTATTAAAATATGTCCCTAGATCTGGCTTTGACTTAAGCACACCAGGAAATCACTGGTAGCCTTTGAATACTGAGAAAAAACTTTAAAAGTACATATAATTGTGTATTGTAGACGTAAATATCGTGTACTGCATGTCCCATTTGCTTTGTTAAACAAAGCTACACTAGACACTATCTGTACTAATGTGCAGGCTGTAGAAAATCTATTAAGATAACATGATCTATTTCACCCAAAACGACTTTAGAAGTAGCATGTGATACTGTAGCAATGTACTGAGCTACAGTTAACCAATGTAAGGTGCTGCAGGCCATCTGGAAGTTTTGCAGTTACTGAAACTTTAATACTGCACAACAAAAGGTTCAGGAACACAACATGGAACTTTTTGAGTTCTTGGTTTGTTTGCAAAGAAAGCAAATCTTACTTTTCAGCTCCCCAGTAACTTGGGTTAGCTCAGTTTGAAATAACATAACGACAAGCAAACAAACAAAGCCAAAAATACCCACTCAAAAAACCCCAGCACCCAAAGAAGCCCCAAAAGTTCCTCACTGAAGGTCTAACAGCGCTCCTAGAATAAAACTTGCAAAGCTTGCCCCAGTCCTTCCCTGCCAAATACCCAGACCCTCTGAGGGTGTAGGCACTTCAAGTCAGACACAGGTATGATACCAGCCATAGAAAGTTGTCTCACCAAGCTGAAGGGATGGTGAGTGTGTGCTCCTTTAGCCTATGGCAAAAGCGAGATACAGTAAATAATCTTAGCCTGCAATGAAAGATTTACTGCAATCACAAGACCCAACAACTTCATCACAGCCTAGGCAAATCCGGCTGCTGGCTCTATGTTCCTACTTGTGTTTTAAGTGCTCCAGCATGTCTAATTCTTGAGCCACTTCAGTGCAGTAACTCAGAATTAAACAGCCCTCATCAAAGAGAGGCTAAATATCTTACTGTGAATGTTTTCCACGTCTTTAAGAGCATGTCACTCATGAGGCCTTGACACCAATTCTCACTGGGTGAACCACAAACCCTTTACCCACGCACGTACTACTTGCTCTTGCACTTGGCAACCCTGACACTGTGAAACCCGTACACAAACACAGTCTAGTCCCAGCAGTCAACCTTTATACAAGAAGCCTTTAAATGTTTCAGTCAGCAACATTAAGTCTAGGGTGCGGATGAAAATCCAGTCTCTAAAAGGGTCACTGTTTGCGGCTGCTTCCTTCTCCCCTTTAGCAATGAACACGCGCTCTACAGCAAAGCTATCCCAACTGGTTGTGGAGCAGTTCCTGCTGAGGTGGTGCAGCTCACTGCTTCATCTCCCACAGTAAAGCCGCTCCACGTTCAGTTACCAGTGCACACTGCGCCGTAAGCACTGCAGGACATGCTCCACAACCTGTCCAGTCATCCCTGCTGCGTGGCGGCAATCTCAGCCAAAGGCTGCCGCAGGCGGCCATGGTCACACTGCACTTCAGCTGCCCAAGTGTAATCCTCCAAGTCCTTTGCTGCAGCAAAACACAATTGACTTTCATGGGCCTCATATTCTCCAAAATGCCAGGATGCCAGCACAGCCCTGCTATAGGGATGCTGTTCTTCCAGTCACATCAATGTCCCATTAAATCTCATTCCTTCACCTTCTCATATGTCATCAAACATCCCAAGCCATAGTCTGTGAAACACGCTTTACCACCTCTGCATGCTTCATGTATGGACTTCACCATGTTTCTTCACCTTTACCTGAGTTTTGTATCTTCATCTGAGCCAAGTCATTTTCATTCCTCCCCTCCCCACTTCCCTGTCAGAAACCATTCAGCTGCAGAGACATCAGACTATACTAACACTGGGACAGCAGCCAGCAGTACGCAGTGTGCCTGGCTTTTAACAGCTAAATCTTATAAAAAATAATGATGCAAATACGGGCACTCCTTCCCGAGACATCCTAATGCTTTCAACAACCTCTTAGGAACACATAATGCTGCTGGACGGGACAGAAGCTGAAAGGAACTAATTTGGCACCCCTGGTACTTACTGTGTGAACACCTGCTGGCTAAACAAGCAGGCCTAGGTATGAAAGCTGAGATAGCTGTATGCACACTCTCCTCTGCTGGATCAGATAGCTGCTTCCTGAAAGCAGACATGAACTGCACTTAATTATCACCTAAATGTGGTCACGGGGTAGAAAGCTCTCCTTTAGGAATCTTACCCACTGACACAGGACCAGGAAAATTCTTGGGTTCTACCAAAAGAGCCACCTTGAAGTACTTAGGTTCAGATCACTATCATCATTTAGGAGACTAACTCCCCTGTTCTCCATGGATGTTAGATACATTATCTGTCCTCAGCGCTTATCCAATACCACACGGGAAGTCTGTGGGAAGCCTGGCAAGTCCTGCCAGGTAAGCCCATCCTCACCTTCTGCCAACAACTGCAGTTGTTCCATGACACTATCCTGCCACGCACCCGCATGAGTATGAGCAAGGACACAAAGCCCTTCTCACACAGAATTAAGCTGATGGATGCTTCTGCATCCATCCTTCAGTCGTGGTACCTTGTGTCCTTGAGTACATCACCTAGTGCCCTCTGGAATTTGCCCCTGCAATAAATGAACCCTTGACAAGTTCCCCATTCCAGCAAGGGACCATGGGCAAATGTCCTGTAAGGAGGTGGAAATCCCCCCTCAACTGTATGCTGCTGGAGGCTCCGAAGGAGAGGTTTTATGCAAGAGGAATAACGGGGACAGACCACAGCTTCTCTGAAAAAGCATTAATGCTCTCCTGCATCCAAAAGACAGAGCAGCCAGCAAACAGCTTCTATCACAGAGGCTGTAGGGAATGTGATGGGGCAGAGAGGGAGGGCACCTCTTTTGAGCTCCCTGTGCTCTGTTTTCCAATGTTTTCTCTCATGCCTGTAAAGATAAAAAATTTAGAACTACATTCACCCTCATCCCCAACACCCAGAGTTATTCTGGGGGCAGAGTTCAGTTTTCAGCTCCCTAAGGGCAGAGGAAAAAGAAGAGGGAGCACAAAGCAGCACAGGAGATGCTCACCTTTCTTCAGGGCAGATCACAGGCAGAGCAACTCATACACTCTGTAACCACTCCTTTAGATGCATGTCTGAAGGAAGTTTGGCTACGAGTCTAAAAATCACAGCCTCGAGAAAGAGGGCTTTGTTGCCTCTTGCCAGACTTTTATTAAAAATGAGTTTCAAGCTTGCAGCAGAGCACAGGGTGAAAGCATCACCTCAGGAGAGGGAACTGCCTCCTTTCACCTCTCATCACTGACAAAGACTTCCAACTAGCTCGCCCACAGAAAAAGTGCATGAGCTTTATCTGAATGCCTCTGCTGCCCAGTAAAGGCTGCCGTGCAGGAAGATGCCTCAAAGCTATGAAAGCACAAACCTTCAGCCTCGCCCGTTCAGTCTTTCCAACATGTGAACCGGAAGGGACCTGAGGCCAAGAAATACAGACAGCCTTCTACTTTCTCTCAGAAAGTAGACAAAAATCCAACATCCCTACTTAAAGACAAAGGTTATTAAAGACAAAGGGACGCCGTGCTCAGGGCACTGGCTGGGGAGCACAGGAGCCCTAGCAGGCTTCAGCTGAGGCTGCCTGAGACAGGCTCCAGCTGGTTGAAGTGCTGTAGTTTGGCCACTTGCCTATTACAGGACACAGGCTGTGCTGAACACACCTCCTGGCCCCCAGTCCAGTCAAATCTCACCTGTGAAGTCAAGAGGGTCAAAAAGCCTCCAAATATTGACCTTTAACTTAAGCATGTATTTTAGGAAACTCAAAACCAAGGCTTTAGCTGGTAACAACAACAGCACATTTGTGTACTGGGGGAGGACCCCCATTGTGAAAACTTCACCAGCTGTGCTTCCTGATGGTGTGTGTGTTAATGTGTACAAACTCCCTAGCATTAAATTATGCCTTGTAGTGGTTTTGCCTTTTTTCTTTTCACAATTTATTTTGCCCAGTATTTATGTATTCCCAGTAACCAGCACATGGAGATGCACTGTTATCACAGAGTGAGGGAGCACTAACACACTGGCAAAGGGGATGCACAGCGTGGAGACCCGGTACTGAGCAAGAGATTAGGAAACTTGCCTTGCCAGGGGATGGCTTGAGGAGCTCAGACTGTTCAGTTTGCCAAAGACAAGACTGGGAGCAGTCCTTGTGCAGACCACAGTTACAGCAGTGGGGAATAGACACACTGGACTAGAGGCTTCTTCTGTTTAGTGGATTAAACAGAAGATTCAGCATCTGCAGATCAAGACTAGACAAATGCAAGCCAGAAATGAGGTGTAACAGCATGTGGGTATTTAACACCACTGCAGCAACATACCAAACACAGTGGTATTTTCCATTTGTGGTAATTACTTAATCAAGACTAGATGTTTTTAAGACACGTTGTAGAGTCCAGAGCAAAGGGAATGAATTAAAAAAACCTAGATATATGGGATGTATCATGCAAGGGGGAAGAACTAAAGCACAATAGCTCCTTCTGGCCTCACCATCTACTACTCTATGGGGAAAATTGACCCTTTTAGTGTCAGTGGAGATGGTAGACAGCCATATTTTTGCCAACAAGACACGCTGATGTTTACATGAAATAGTAATAATAATACGTTGTGTTACACCCACACCTCTAATCTGAAATTCTCTAAGCTCTTTACCATCACTATGTCAGCAAGCCTGACAACTCACTGGCTGATAAATTGGCATTATCATCCCTCTTTCATCCAGCTTGTGCTTTTTCAGAGTAGCTAATCATCTGCTTACCATGGGAAACAGAACACTCAGGCTACCTGCCATCTTTCTTTTAAGCCTCTTGGTGAGAAACTGGTCACATGGGTACCTTGCAGAAGCTCTCAGGGTGGAAAGCAGCTCAGCACACAGAACTGCCCAGCAGTTGCCCTACTTCAGATGCTCATCCCCAAAACATACTTAACAGCATTCAAAAACTGTATACAAACTTCCCTAGGAAAATTCTGCCAACAAAGTACTTTTGAAGAGCAGAAGCCAGCAAGTAAAGTGTTAAAAACAAAAGAGAGAGAGAGAGAGAGAGAAGGAAAGAATGCTTCCTAGTTGTTTTAACAAAATCTTCATATACGACAGACAGACAAAAAAAAGAAAGAAGAATCATTTCCATTAGTTTCCATGACAACCAATGGAAATCACTAACCCATCTTCTCTCCCCTGTCAACCTCTGGCAGACCTGTCAGGGAAAGCAAGGGACTATGCCCTGTGTAAGGTTCTCTACTTAACCAGAACACAGGGAAATCTACATTGCCATAATGTCAACTGCTCTCCTTACAGCACAACTCTAGGTTTTTTTTCCTCTGAGATAGTAGGGGATGGAGAGGTGTTTACTGCTTCCCTGTGACAGCAAATGCACCCCAGAAGTGCAATCCCCTCTGAGACACCCCAGCTCTCCCGCTTTATGGCCTGCTTCTTTTTCTCTCTGGCTTCATCAAAACATTCAACCATCTCCTCTTTTCCATCTGTGAGCCATTGGCTCACACCTTGAAGGTGGCCCATATTAAGCCCTTCTTGCACATCTTTACTGGCTGGCAAGAAATTGCTGTATCACCCAGTAACTCTGGTCTACATTTTCTCTCCATTTTTCTTACTATTGTTGTCGTTGCTGACAAGGCAAATGATCCTCTGCAATGCCTGCTGCACCTTCTACATGAGACCTTTTAAACTTTTCTTAACAGAAATGCATTCAGCTTTATAAACCTTGCTATGAGGCACAGCACCATCATTATCCTTCTTTTACAGATGTGAGCACCACAACTTAGAGGAATAAGGTGCCTTGCCCAAAGCCTACACACAAATCAGGGCATCATGCTAAGAGTGAGGACAAATTGGTCTGCAGAGAAGAGTCTGTTTGCATTTTCTTAATGCCCACAGGCTCTGAAAGTGTTTGAACTGCAGATGCTCAGAGTCTGCTGTAGTTACTCCACCCTGCCAAAACCCCACAGCAAATAAATATTGACCTGAAACAAAAACAAAACCGAAAAACCCAAACCCCAAATAGTTGTCTCTGTTTAATGCTGGTTTACTGCTGACCTTGCATCTGCAGCCAGGATGGCCTAACTCACCCCAGCATCTGGATGTGTGCTGCTGCACTGCAGAAGAGCTTGGCAGTGATTTGCGAGGAGGTGTTAACATCCAGCTGTTCTCCTATGTCTTTCAGTTTTCACGTGCACAAAGCCACGAGTGGCCCAGGCCCGGTGCTGGCACTCTGTGGTTTCAAGCTTTTCTCATACCACAGTGAGATTTAACACTCACCCAGCAAGATAGGAAATCCACAAATAAGCCACACTGACCACAAATTTTGCTGTATCCTCCATTCTCCCATCCCAGGTTTGGGTTGCCGGAGTTACTGGCAAGTAACAGGACTGAGTACAGTGGCTCTGTGTGCATGGGTGTAGGTGCACGTGAGGTGTAACAAACCACGTTTTGTGCCCCCAGTTAGCTATGCTTTGGCTCAGTTTCCTCCATGACACCCTCCTGGGGGACTGCACACAGCTCTGAGCGCTGAAGAGGAGAAGACAAAGCACTGAGTTCAAAGTTGAGCAACAATAAGTTGCTCTACAAACTGCTTCCCGCAGATTCCTGTCTTGAGGCTGATGGCATTTAATGGCTATGAAGGTATGAACTACAATCACTGGGGAATGCTCATAAATTGCTTCTCTGGCCTGCAGTAGAAGCTGATGTCACACTCAAGCTTTTCCCTCTGGTAAGGCAGTAAGTATTGTACCACTGCACCTACTTCTACAAAACTTAGAGTAAAATAGTATCCTGTAGGAAATTAATATGCTTCACTAAATATGGCTGAAACTGGCTTTTTGGTTTAAAAGTCATTCGAGAAGGTTCAAAGGTAACACCAAACAGAGCATAAGATCACATACATCTCTGTTTCCTTTCCTGCATTGACAGGAGAAAGGGAGCTGCAAGGAGATTAAAAGAGGCGTGCTAAGCACTAAGCTGAAGGGTCCCATAAATGGGCTACGTGTACAAGGTGGAGATAATGGCATGGGGGAGGCACTGATTATCACTGAACACGGGGGTGTAATTAGGACCGTTGGGACAGAATGAAAAGATTAATGGTCTACTTGCTCACAGAAGAGGACTGTGAAGATAAACTTACTAACTCTGAGATATTCCAGAGCATGGTATCATTTTTCATGGAACAGGAAGGGGGCATCACTTATCAGGGATGTGTAAAACTGGATTTGACAAGACACTAATGGGTATGGTTTGTACAAGCAGCTACTAATCCCAGGGCACGCAGTGATACATTGTAGAAAAAACAATCTGTTTTTCTGAACAAGTAAAGAATAAAAAAGTACTCCCTTCTTAACCTGCTCCTCCTTACCCTTACACATCGCCCTCTACAAACCGGTCCAAGCCCCAGTCCTGGGGATGTGAGAAAAAGAGCTTTGTGAGACACTGAGCCTCTGCTGCAACCTGACTTCTCCATCATCCATCCACAGGGCAACTGGAGAGGGGGAGCACCGCCTGAAGATTAGGCTGACACTACTCATGCGGCACTCATTGTCTTAGGACTGGAATACCCCAGCGCTTGCATCATGTGGAGCAAACACGCTGCCCTCAGACAGGAATACTGCAGCTTTTCTGCCAAGCTGAAGGCGATGCCTCCGACATGAATGCTTGGTCCCTTGCCACCTTAATCTTCCAGAGCCCTGGGTTTGAAGCACGAGCTGCAGACCAGAGCTCGGTCACAACCTTTACAGTTATCCCTGAGGAATTTTACTCACCCAGACAACTAAATGATCCAGACATTGCAAAAATTCCCCAATGAAATTGCTTCCTCCTACATATAGGAAACGAGACAACAATTCCAATCTCTCATACTTAAGCTTCCTTGAACATAAACATGAAAAAGCAGCCAAAACTGGGAGGAGAAAGAAAGTCCCAGAGCAGCAAGAAGTACATATGCAAGGAGTTACATCATGCAGAAGGAAAGCTCTTGGTTTCAGGCTAAAATTACCAGTGCTTAAGTGGCAGGGGCTGCTCTAGCATGGAGAGGCACCTTCCCAGGAACAGTCCTCCAGATGGATTCATTGTCACGAAAACAGCAATGGGCTCTGCTGTCAAAACCGTCCCTGGACAACACAGCACTGGAGGCCGGCTTATCGGTGCCTGCCAAAGCCCATCCTGGTGAATGGGTGGAAATTCCTTGTTCTGCCTCTCTGACACTCAAGCCCCAAAATATCTCACCATGGCAGCAGGGTGTCAAGGAAAAGGCAGACAAGGATAGCATTTCTGATGGCAGGAAGTACATCCAAGCCATGGGCTCCAGCATTAGAACAAGGTTCATCAGTACATCTCTCCATCAGAAGCAGGTACCTTTGCCAGCCCACTCCTGTCACCCCACTCTTGCTTCCTTCTTATCCGAGACTTTAACATCCTCTTCTCCCCTCCCGTGACTCGGAAGACTTAAGACTCTTTCAGGCTTGAGTCATTCTCCTGCCGTGGGTACCTCCACAGCAAGTCTTTCCATGACATCTCTAGGTCTCCTCACAGATACAAAAATAAAAAAAAATTGTTTCTGGCTATTAAAAAAATGTTCAAACCACCATTTCTTGAAAACTTCCATTGTTGGGAAAAAGCTGATTAAGCACTGGAAGCTCCACCAGCATTCATATTCCCAAGGTCTCTCGATCCTGTCTCAGGACTCTAAGCAAGAAGCAGGGATGGGATCAGAAGGAACATTTACTGGCTAGGGACAACCAGCAGTGGATAATAAATAGCTGTTCAAACAGCCCTTCTATGCTTGGAGCAGAAGATGTGCAAATCCTCTGCTCCTGCAAATGAAATGCAGCTGCTCTGCCTTGGTGTTCTTATCTATTTCTCTCCACTGTTACTTCAAGCAAGTTTGCTGCTCTTTGCAGTGCAAAAGGGAAGGGAAGGACTAAGGAGAAGGAACAACAAGGAAAGCTTGGTTCTATGGGGTCCATTACACAGCATTAAGGTATTTTGAGAAAGTGATTAGAGGTGCATCTCTGGGACAGCAGTTGAGAGGGTACAGCCAAGGAAAACGCTGTTTAGCTATCAAACAGTGGAAACATGGGATTCACTTCCAGCTGAAGTTAATGAGATACCAAACTCCTCCCCAGTCATCCACCCCAAATCCTTTGCTCTTTCCAATGTAGTGGCTCAAGAGGAGCCTCCAATTTGTTTCTAGCTAATAGGCCTCTTGGTGCACTCCAAACAAGGTGCAGACGTCTGCAAGAAATTCCACATTTGCAGACTGGAGCACGAATTTGCTTTTCTTCAACTCTTGCAGGCAGCCTACATCTAAACCACTGCCCCAAGCAACCACAGGGCACACGCCAAAACCAAGAGGTACAATGTAGTAAGTGACAAAACTACAGCACAGTAGTAAAATTCCACAGCAGCTTATATGAACTTCACTTCTGGGTAGCTAGTTTGCAAGGCAGAGAAGGAACAGCCACCCATTACTGCTGGCTGGTGTCGTCAGTCCAGATCAGCACTGAAACACACTGGAGAAAAAGTAGCAAGAAAATGCCACACAGTCGCTGCTTGTGCTACAGTTATCAGTGCTTCAATGGAGAATTGAAGCCTCCAGACCTGCTTATCCGCCATTTGTTTTATTTCCTGCCGAGCAGTTGCACTCAGAACCCCACCATCGAGGGCAGATATACCCCTGCTCTAACCAGCTCACACCTAACTCTGTACACAGCTGGGGCAAAACCTACAACCCCTGGTAAAATCTAGATGTATATAACCCCTTGTCTACCACCCAGATGCAGCTGTAGAAGGAAGTACGCTTCACAGCACAACAGCAGGCTGCTCTTTTTGCTTGCTAAACTCAGAGACAACGCTGTGAAAGATAAATGTCTCCAAGGAAATGCTGGTTATTCACAGATTAGCATAGTTATCACAGAAGAGCAGAAGCCAGTCTTCCTGCAAAGATAGATGCAACGCAGGTAAACAAGGCATTTCTGGGAACCAGTCTCATCTAGCTCACAGGATATGTGGCGGAAACACAGCCTGGTTAATGGGAGTCTCATCAGTCCGGCATGAGACATCTGGCTGAGATTTGTGACAAACTCTCTTCTGTACAAAGAGAAACACTCACCAGCTCATGTAACACCACACAAGAAAGATCAAAGGTGCCCCGAAGCCTCCCGATGGGTAAGCAGCTGTACCAATAACAGCAGCTGGAAAATGCAACAGGAGACTCAGCCAGTCCCTTCCTCCTGTGCTGGGAGCAGAGCCGCCTCCTCGGCAGCCCCCAGCAGCAGCCCCCTGTTAATTACCGGCAAGGAATTTGCACTCTGGCAGATAAAGTCATTCACTCAGCCACTGGCGCGTTTGCACAAAGCAGCTCGGCTCTGACAGCGGCTCCATCTGAGAAGCAGCATTTGGGTGCCACGCATATGTAAGTGCTACATGACATCGCGTCTGCTGCAGAGCTTGTGCCACACATGCTGCTGCTCAGAGGTTACAGCCCCTTCAGAACAGCCGGAGAGGTTGCTTAAACACTCCTACACGGGGCATTTGGCCAGCGACTTCAGCACAATAAGGTGCCTCGGACAGAACCATTTGGTCCATCTCCCAGACTCCAATTCCTGGGACATCTGCAGCACAGCAGCTGCCTGGTGGCACAGCACACACCTTAAAAAATAGGCTTTGCACAGATGAGCCTTTGCTGTGCTCCCAGGGAAGAAACACTTCTTCCCTGCTGCCCCATTTAAAAGGTGCTTATTTTCTTGAGATGCAACTCCAGCAATGCCTGGTCTGGCACTCAACGGAAGGATTTCAAGAAGGAAGACACCTATCACTCCAAAACCAGCTCAAGGAGGAAAAATGGATGCAATCTTTCCTTCCACTGAAGATGCTTGCTAGACTAGACCTGGGAAGTCACTTTTATTAAATTATTTTATGAATGCGTTACTGCTGGGTTTTATTGCACAAAGCCAGTGCATATTAAAAACAGCCTGAGTTACCCACACGATTGGCACCATGCTGCCTTTTCTGTCCACTGTCCTGGCTAAATTATCAGTGAGAGCAGGACTGAACTGTTCATAAAGTCTCTATCATTTAATTTCAAAAGGCAAACTTCTTAAAATGATGGCTTTAGGGCCAAATACAGCTATGCAATTACATAAGAATCTCAATTTAAATTTAATCAGATTCATTTATTATGACAGCAGTTTTTAGGTTTTGTCCATTGCAAAAACATGAGAAAAGTTTGACCAGGGCAAGCTCCTGATGCTGGCCACACTGTGTGAACAGCCCAGCAGGAGGAAGTACACCAAGTCCCGTGAAGACCGTCTGAATTCCCAGCTCCAAATCCCCCAGTGCACAGAAGTACTCTGCTGGCAAAGGGCACGAGTCTTGGAAAGAGTGAAGTGTTGCTCTCTTTACATGAAAAAGCAGCCAAGTCAGATCAAGAGGAAGCACTTAGGTGAGTTAAGCAAACAGAAACCTCTGCCTTTTCTCTCCCCCTTAACATCCCTTTTCAGCTTTTCATGTAGAAAAATTACACTGAGGGAAATGGAGGTCAGGTGAAAAAAAATCATCCCAAGGTTACAACAGATACAGACACTGCAAACACCATGCTTTTAGAAAAGGTTATAAATCTGCCTCCAGATATTTGTCACCACTCCGTTGCTCGGGGGTTACAGCCCCTCAGATCTGTCTGTATATCTCCTCACAAGAGGGGAGTTGCTGGCCTTCCTCTGCTTGCCTTTTTTAGCCGAAATGACACAAGTCAGATTAAACCATTTACACGTAACTCTTTCCAAAGGCTGGCTCATTTGGCCAGAAATGGGTTAAGGATAGTTCAGAAGAACAGCTACCGGCCCCAGAGATTATTCTGAATGTCCAGAAAACTGGCAAGGAGCAGAAGGCAGGCCAGGTCAGTGACCTCTCCTCTTGACAAGGCTGGATTCAAGAAGGGACTTGTATCCACACTCACACCAATATAGTCATGCTGGCGTAAACCTCTTCGCTAACATCTAAAATTCATGGTGAAAATAACTTTCTCGAAGATTCCGAATCAGGTTTAAGTGAAAATGAAAACAAGAAAACCCCTGACTCTTATTGTGAAACAAGTATCCTGGTGGGACACAGAATGATGCTGGTATGGAGGTGGTCCCACACAGCACCCTTCAGACCTCAATGGACACAGTCAAACAGCAACTGGACTCCTCTCCAGTGTTAACTAGGTAACTGACTTCAGCAGGATGTGAACAACTGATTGACTTTTAATACATTCAACAGACATTTCAAGCCTCTCCCTTTTCCTCTATTGTGATGGATGCTTCCCAAAAATCACTCCATATGCTTTGGGAGCCCCAGCTGAGAATATGAGCAACTTCACATCTGTAGCATCCCTGTTAATATGGGTGAACAGCCACCTCATTGAGTCTGACCCAGGAAGAGAGAGATAAAAAGGGCTGTCTGAAGCTGGTGGCTGGCCTCCATCCGAGGAGTACAGTTCACCGTCTATTGCTCTTGTGACTATTACTGAACCAGGCCAAGAAAAGCTCCCAAGTTCTGGCACGCCTCAGATTTTCCAGTCTGCATGAAGTTATGCCAGGAACATTTACTGAAGCAATTTCTTTCTTTCTTTAAAGACTCTAATTATGCACCTAACAATGTCGTAGAAATGAATGTTGTAAAAGAACCCCAGTACAACTCAGATACCGTTTTGCTAACAAAAGGATTAGAAGCTTAAGGCTCAGTGTTAATATTCTGAATGTACTGAAAGGGACAAAGTGCGAGCTGCAGCAGAAACAGAAGGCATAGAGAGGGTTATCGCTTCCGAAATCTGGAAAGGGAAAACCACACAGGAAAATGCCACACTAATCTCACTGAATGCCAGTGATGCAGTAGAGTAGTAACAAGAAACATTTAGAAGTGAGCAACCATCAAAGCTCTCTCTGAATTACAAGCAGCTCACCTTCAAGCACAGCCCACTCCCTAGAAAATGAGAAGGTCTAAATATCCCAGAAGGTGGGATGCTACCCATGACTGAACACATGTTCACTGCTTGGCAGCTACTAGCAAAGAGGAATCAAACTGAACTCCAAAACAAAAGTTGCCTGAAGTGTCCATTTTCCCCAAAACCAGACCCAGAATTTGGTCATCGGTCTCAAGTTTTGCTGAACAGAGACTGGAATCAAACCAAAACATTCACTGGTTTGCCACTTGGACCATTATCTCTGAAGCCAGTCATAATAATAATTCATTTATTCACTCAAGCATGAACTGGCCTTTAAAACCAAGTTTTGAACATGATGGCTGTATGTTTTTCTTACTTTCATTTTGCAGGTGAGACACAGAGACATGACAGTACTTACATCTGGGAAGCTATCCAGGTACTACAAATTACAGAACATTAGGCAAAAAGCAGGATTTAGCACTTTGACAATGTTAGTGACACCAATGAAATCACAAATCCAGGGCCAAACATATTTTGGCAATGCTTCTCTGGGTTACTGATCCCAGAAGACTTTACTCAGACCACTGTCATCATTATTTAGCTGTTATTAACATTTTTCTTATGGATGCTGTGCACCTCCATTCTACAGAGGTGTTGGTGTATATTGACCAGAACTGGTTAAAGTTTATTTAGGGTTCCTAAGAAAATGAATAGACATGATTTGGCTTTTTCAAGACAGTGTTGGAGAGGATGCATGGAAATGCTCACTACATAAGTATGTCACGCTTTGGGAAGAAAGTGTATTACAATATTATCATGTACAGGCAGATGTGAAATGCCAGTCCATACTACAGCTCAGTCCCACTCCCCTTGGTTTTCATGACAGCAGCGACCAGAGCTCAACAGTGTTGGCTCACAACCACCCTGTCTCACCTCTGCTCCTCACCTGGCCGTTGCAGGCAGTTCACAGGGAGCTTTGCTCAGGGAGAGAGAGTAATAGCAATGGGCTCCATCCTAAACCCCTGCTCTTTACCATAACCAGGGCAGTACAGTCCATGGGTGGGAGGCAGAAAAAGAGAGAACCAGACGTGTTTATGCTTTTTTGGGTTTTTTTTCACGGAGCCAAACTGCGATGCTCTAGGGTGGGTCTCGCCATCTGGGAGAAATATGTAGCGAGAAAAAATGCAGGGAGGGAGGACGAGCTGCCCCCCGAGCGGGACCGCTTTCCTCCGAAGGCAGGCTCGGCCTCCCTTCCCAGCCCAGCTTGAGTTCATTTTCCTCAAATCACTTCCACATTTCCCCTGCCGTAATTATCAAATATTTTGTTTCTGACTTCACTTTTTAGGGAGGCCGCTGCAACCGGGAATGCAGGCACCGTTTGTTTTCTGTCAACAGAGCTGGGGGGGGTGTTGCAGCTGGGGGCTTTCAAAGGTTTTCAATGTCATTGCAGTGAAAGAAAGGAAGAAAAGAAGAGCGAGGGAAAGAGCGCGCGGGAGAGAGGGAGGGAGGGATGGAGAAAAGGA
>VZTF01000391.1:3462621-3508792 GCA_013397755.1 Cnemophilus loriae
GCCCGACCCCCGCCCCGGGGCGGACTCCTCCTCGGCCCCCGCCCGCTCCCCGCCGCCCCTCGGCGGTGCCCCCGTCCCTCCCGCCGCCGGCCCCTCGGCGCCCCAAGGCGACCTCGGCGGCCTTTGAAGGCAGCAGGAGGCTGAGGGGCGTCCGGGGAACTCGGTTGCCGCCCCACACCGCCCGGCTTCACACCCCCGCCGGGAGGAACGCGGATCCGGGGAGGCTCCCCGAGCCCTGCACCGATGGGGGTTCAGGAGGAGCGGCGACTGCCGTGCCGGGGCGCGGATGCCCGCCAGCCGGGCCAAGAGCATCCCGCCGAGGGGTCGCAGCCGCCCCCACATTGTCACAAAAATGGAGAAACTGAGGCACGAGGTGGCTTCTCCACAGGCCAGACTCACTGACTCAACCTACTGTTTCCCCACGCTCCAGCCCTGAGGCCACTGAAGTGCTGGCCACAACTACAGGTGTCACTCATGTCGGGATGTGGGCAGGTTTAAAAATATGGGTTTAGACTCATATATGTCAGGATCCAAATGTTCTCTGAGCAAAACAGGCAGCCAGGGCTTCATGCCAGGCAAGGGGCTCAAAATCCCACCTGAAATGCCTTTATACACTCATTTGTGTATAAATACTTGTGATCCTCCTGTTTTATCTCTTCATCTCTGAATTTCAGTGGACTCCAGTAGCTAGAAGGAAGGATCTGACAATGCAAAGAGACCCATTGCCTTGGGCACATATAAAAATCTCCGCCACAGAGAACAACACTATGACGCCAGTTGCCAAGGGCATTTTCTCGAGTTTTGAGGTTTGTTGTAACCAAAAATGACACCCTGGCTTTAAAATACCGTCTCACTCTGACCAAGCATGCCCATAAACTGTCTTCTTTTCCTGCTTTATTCTGTGCCTTCAATGCAGGCAGGCACCAAGGGAGATGCTGGCACGTGTACCCTCATTCACAGAGACCAAAGAGTGTTCCAGCATCCTGCTGGAAGGAGAAAACTCTGCGAAGAGTTACCCTAGATCAGCCCACATCTGGTCTGTTCATGGCAGCTGTGCCATTTTTCTGTGCTTCCTCAGGCTCTGCTTCCTTACTCAGTTTTGTTTTTAGGACTACTGTTACTAATTTTGCATTTATAAAGCATCCTCCCCAGCAAGTTCTGCTTCTGTCTGTGAATGGTACTAGCCTGTAAATCCATCCTGAAGAGATGTCTAATTATTTCACTGCTGATGCTGAGCAATGTGGTTTTCATTGTTTGGTTTTGGTTTGATTAAACTCACCTTTCATGATGTACCTCTTTGTTCAGGAGTCACTGATTGCCCTGCCTCATGATACAGCACAGGCATAGTTATGGGTGAAATCAGCTGGCCTCTAGTTTGCACAAGCTCACCCTGAGTCACCCTGAAGTGAGTGCCAAGATAAGAAAAAACCAAATGGCAAATGATAAATACATTTTAAAAGATTCATCAGTTTCTGTCCCCTCGACACTCAGCCCTGTGGAAGCTGTGTTACATGAGGAGGCTCTCTATTTTCAGAGAGTAAAAGTGACTCATATCAGTCTTCAGAACAGAGCACTAGCAGGGGTCTCCGAATGCCCGCATTCCCTCCCTGGTACCACGGGTAGCCTCCTCATGGAGGTGTGATTAGGCACTGCGCTGGATTATGTAGGTCACCGTGAGCATGGGGTTTTTTTCTGTGTACTCAAAGGACTAAATATGGAACAGAAAGTAAAGGATTAAATCTCCCATTCTGTGTTGACATTCAGGTACATGAAAACGTATTTCTTCGGGTTAGTTTCTATCATATGGAAATAGGTAGAAGTAAAAACCAAAAAGCATCCCTCATACAATCATCAGAAAGGGTGACCACAAGACAGGCACCCAAGAGTGGAGAGAGGCATTTGTACAGCTACCCCTTTAAATCAGGTAAAACTTTTGTGTGTAGAGAGGGGTCTATCTCTGGTAGACTGGGCAGGAACAGTCTTTAGCTCTTTGCTGGAAAGGTGAGGGTGGTGATGGAGCCAGAGTTGTTTGTGGGAGTGTGGGTGTCTGCCGTGTCAGGAACCTTACCAAGGCAGAGAAAAGGTGTGCTATCTCTTCCATCATAGGCAGCACAAAACAATCTCAGTGCAGACACCAGAGCCTCATTGCTGTGTACAAAGGCACACATTTTATAATCAAATACATGACATCTGACAAACTTTTCACTTTTATTCCAAACTTTCACCTTTTAAAACTGTAAACTGCAAAGGAGCAGTTTGTACAACCTGAGTGCATGACAAATAAATCTGATGGGAATCTTTGCTCTTTCGTGATGGGCCCGAAACACGCAGCTTGAATCAGAAGCACTAGAATAAGGGGGAAGCAAATGCATTTACAGTTGTGTTTTCAAGCTGTGGCCATAATGGATAAGGTAATTCATCATTGCTGGCTCCACAACCAAAGCAGTATCATAAAAATGCTTT
Organism: Cnemophilus loriae; assembly: GCA_013397755.1. NCBI lineage: Eukaryota > Metazoa > Chordata > Aves > Passeriformes > Corvidae > Cnemophilus > Cnemophilus loriae. Next base: position 3,465,085 of record VZTF01000391.1, read on the forward strand.
CAGCTAAAAGCTTCATTATAAGGGTGAATGATGTTTGCCTGAAATTTTGAAGGCTGCAATGCTCTGGTGGGCCAAAGAAATTGGGAATCATTGCTCTACAGAGAAGATGTTGTTCTATTACATATACCATTATTTCATTTCTTCTGACGCTTACTTTCCAGTCACTGGTATTTCTAAAACAAACATTCTGTTATACATATGGGATTGCAAATTTTGAGATACATACTTATCCCCAAGTGGCTGCACAACTGGAATTCAGTAAGAAGTTGCTGCCTGAGAAGCAAAGCAAGGGAAGCCTGGACTCATGCAAGTGTACATCTCATGGGTGGATACATTCTCCCGTGTTTAATAAAACTCAGGCTTCAACTGAGGCTTTCTCCATTCTTGGGGCACTGTCAAGATCACTCCCCTGGATCTCTGGTGCCTCACGAGGGTTACTTTGAAGCCTCAGCCTCTCCCTTATTACAGCATGTGCACACATATACACCCAAAATGATACTGTAAGCCCTAGGAAATGAGTCTAAACACGCCAAAAATTACTTCTTAAGCCCTCACCCAATCCTTACGGCTGTACCATGATATCACCCGCTCCACATTACCTCATTCCTGTCCACCACCCACATCCTTCATGTCTCCCCATTTCCCCTGCCATATGAAACATCTGCCCTAAGGGATGGGGTTGTGCTCACACTGCTGTGATGAAGTCAGTGATTGCCCTGCCTTCACTGTGTTTTAGGTTACAATTCAAGAAGCCAAGTTGTTTGGCAAGTGGCCTTCGTGACAGGACAACAGTCTGTCCCACTGAAGATTAGGAAATTTGCAGCAACATTATTTGGTGGAATTAAGAAGCAGAGTATTATTTTTGAGTAGCAAACCTGTTAAGGTTGTAGCTGAGAAGGCTCAGCTTGTGTGGCACCGGAGACATCTGTGTTGTCTTGAGCTATGTCAGCAGTGACTCCTCATGGACCAGACTGCCAGCACCTGCAGAAGGGCCAAGGGATGCCTGGGTTTTCACAGCAGACATAGGCCAAGAATGCAAGACGTGACGGGAAAGCCTGGAGCGGGGTTATATGCTCAAAGATGCGGGCATCAGACCCGAATGAACTCTTGGATGACCACAAGGCCAGCGTGAGGGTCCCCAGAGCTGTAACACATGGATCACATGGACACCTCACCACCTTCTTGGAGAACTCAGGCCTGCAGCAGCCTTGTCCAGGTGTCCCCCTGACCTGGCAGTGCTGACTCAAGTCTGTAACTACTTTTCAGGAGTTTGGTTACTTTGCAGACTGCACTTTGTTAAATACAGATTTTCTTTTTTTCCATTCTTCTGGCTTTGTTTTTTGCTTCATTCCCTTGCTCTTGTAATTTTCTTTTTCATTGTGGTTTCCTCATTTCTTGCTTCTGCTCCAGCTGCAGCATTTGTACTAATCATTGTTCCTTAAAGCTCTATTTCAGACCTGATGTAATAAAGTGCTATACCTTCCCCCCTTTTCTCCCCTAGCAGATGTCTTTATTTTGCAGGTTGTGCTGGGGACATTGCTGACCGAAGGGCACACAAGTCTGGCACTAGCAGGCTATGTTGTTTGTACAAAATGCATTCTCTAATGGTTAATGCATTTGATGGGCTTTTGGATATTCCATTAGCTAGAGCAGTAAAATGCCTAAATACTTTGACAACTTGGCCCTTAAACTTTATCCTTGGTATCCCTTATTCAAGGTGAGCTTTTCTAATTTAAGACAAGCTCCCAAAGGTATCATTTCCTCACAGAATTAATCCAGCCCCAGAACCCAGGTGCGATAACCCAGGTAAGCCATGCCCATCAGGAATGGGCACAGAGCTGCACCCATGTCCAGTCAGTGTACCCGTATCCACTCTGCATTTGCCACAGCCTGGCCAAGGCTAACTTGATGTTCACAGTACCTCATAGGTTTGAACTACACTCGGATCCAAGTCATGGTGTGAGAAAGAAAAATCAGTCTCAATACCTCAGTGTGGAAACAGCCAATCTATCCTCAGTAGTGTGGCATGCTTCTGTCTCAGCATGTTCCTTGTGCGAGTTCACTTCACTGCTGCCAGGCCAGGATGCAGCACAGGTAAGTGAAATGCTCTTCTTTTTGACTCTGCTCCTGCACGTGCCTTTTGTAAAGAGGCTGAGGGCACAAGGCTTGTTCAGCCTGGAGAAGAGACCCTGTTTGGAGCAGGAGGATAAACTGAGGTCTCTTCCAACCTGAAATATTCAATGAACTTGTTTGGTCCTTTAAGTTTGGCACAACCTTCAGACTGAAAGCGCTCTCACAAAAGAAGTCCTACTTATCCAGAAGCATTTTGATATAATCCTCTGAAAGTGCCCCATAGGATGCTACTAGTCTATGGCCAAACAGCTCAGAACTGACAAGTCCACTAGCTGTGTTCTGGAGTTACGGGCCTGCGAGAATTACTGTGATTCCTTACGTACAAAGAACGTGTCTCATGGATCTGAAGCAACAGCTGGCATGAAGACAACAGTGTTCCTAGGCAGTCCAATGGCATCTACAAGGCTGCCCCCGCAGCCTGATGGGGAATAGGAGCTATCCCAGCTGCCAGATGCGTGCTTCCACCATTGTGTAGATGATGACTGGTCACAGAGATTGGTTCATAGAGACTGCCTGGCACATCTATCCTGGTGCAGAGGAGATGTGGCTTATCACTTAAATGAGCAAAACCCTTATTCCATCCAAATGAGGCAGTCACTAGCAAGATATCTGTACCCACAGTTATTTTGTGGAGTCCTAGCCTATGTGCTACCGCCCCAGTTTGTCGGATTTGAGTCTGAACCCAAAAGCCCCTCAGAGAGAGTTTGATAATGCAACAGGCAATTGCAGAAGCCTAGCAAATTAAGTCCTGGGACTGGTATCAAGGTAAGGTGAGTTGTCTGTTGTACAGGCAGGGGCAGGGGCCCATCCCATTCATAACATGGATTTCCTCATGTGTAATGCTACATCCCAAAGCAGCATGCAGGTACACACTGCCATGGAGAAACACTGCAAGGCAGAGTCCCATCTTGACTCCACACCTGCTAATGTCACATGCACTTCACAGCACAAACTGTTACATATGATACTGTTCTTCAAAAGTGAGGAAATAATCATCACTGCCTTCCACTCCCTTCTCCATTATCTCTCTCATTTTGCAGACACATTCACTGAGAAGTTGCTAAGGTCATTTCTGTCAGCATAGAGTTAAAACCAGGACTCTTCTGTGGCTGGATGAAATTTCAGCTACTTTGTCTTTCTGCATCAAGCTACAAAGATGTACTTGGCCCTGTAATATTCCATACAATAACCCAGGCACCCTATCCCCAACAGACTACTGCTGTGGAGTGAGTCGTTATCTGCCACCAGCAAATCCTGATTCACACAATTAAGACCACTTTTTCCATTCTCTGAAACAGTAGGGGGTTTGTGCTCATAAATGTAGCAGGAAATCAACCCAGGATGTCTTGAGCTCAGGCACAGGCCGTTATAATGTATCAATTATATCACAACAAAATACAAGTGTTCCACATGCCACTCACTTGTCTCACCTCTCAATTGCTGCTGTCACGCAGGGGCAAGCTCAACTTTTGAATGAAATATCCAGGAAAAATTCCAGGAGGTGTGATAGCACCTGCCATCCCGCTGTAAAAAAGCAGGCACTCTCTCTTCAGCAGCCAAGGCTCATCACTTGTGGCTTGGCTGTGGGATCTACAGATCTTGGCTACCAAGTCAGAGCGCCAGAAGAGCCGGTGGGCATTTTAAGGATTAATATGAACATCACAGGAGGTGCTGGGGTGTGTGCAGCCAGCCTCTTCTTGGGGATGGCAAGGACACACAGCTAATGAGCTACTGAGGTGTGGGCAGATTTTGTGTAGAGGCTTTTGTGTGCCTCAACACCACACAATCCATCTACGAGATGTAGGAGCTCAGAGACCGCTGAGGTGACCCTCCACTGAGCAGCTCTGTCTAAGGACGTCTCCAAACCTGCATAATCTGTCCACAGCTGTGTGACAGTAGAAATTGAGTGCACCTCAAGATGCTACCAATCCACTCAAACAAGTGCCACAGCAGCAGATCCTGTTTCTCAGCAATGCTACAGGACTGTCAGAGTACATCTCAAACTTGGGTCTTATAGTTACCTTCTCCTTACCCTTACATTATACATATACAAAAACCTCACGGACTGTGCCGGTCACTTCTATGGTCCACAGGACAGAGATTCTTGGGTTCTCCCACCCACTCTGAATAATTTTGCTAGCCATTTCTCATCCTCTAAGGATGGGCAACCTGCTAGCATAGAACATGATCACACACCCATAGTTATTTGTCCCAGCCTGTGGCACAGCCTGGGATACTTGCTAGAAGGCGTTCAGGAATTTGCTGCCCAAAATGTGTTTGAGCTATGTGAGTCGTGCCTGGGTCAGTGGGGACTGGGTGTGGAACAGCAGCTCTGTGAGTCACCAGGGGTCTGTGAGACCTGAAGGAAAGGCCAACACAGTCTTTTTTAACTACAGACTGCTGCGATGTTCTGTACACAGATTCAGGATATCTGTTCTGATGGTGTATATGAGGAAGCTTGGGAGTTGGCCATATAAGTTTGGACAGCTGACCTAAAACATAAACATGAGTTCAGGGACTCTTATAAAATGAGACATTATGCTGCTAAGCAAGAAAATGTGCAATGTGTTAGTAAACACAGCTCACCCTAGAGATTAGCTCTTGTCATTGCTTAGCAATGCTATGAAATCATGTATTCCCCTCCCAGTCCTGGGCTAGACAGTGGAAACCAAGGGGTTTTAGTTTTCCTTCATACAGAGGAGCAATGCCTGTCTTTAACCAGAGCTATTATTCCCTAGGAGATGCTAAGCACCCTGAGCCCCACTACAGGGGCTGGCAAGTGCAGTTGCTGAGTGCCTGAAAACACGGTTGTTGCTTTAGGTGGTAAGTATGGAGAAAGTGCCTTACTTTAAGTGACCTTAGACATCCATATTTGAACATGCTGGCCTTTAATTGCTGCAGCCAAGCTGACCCAGTGGGTCAGGATTTATGCCAGACCTTTTACATGTAAGAAGAGGATAAATAGGTGTAAACAAAGCCAATCCAAAGGAAAAGGTCACTGCTTTCAACCTGTGTGAGAGAAAGCTTTTGAATTGGAAATGTTAGTGATAGGAAGCAAAGTGTATAAGAAGTTGTGATTACAAACTGAATGAGGTGTCCCAGGAGAATGGAAACTGGGAGAGCTGGATGGGCGAGCTCGAATGACATACTCACTCCTCTGGGCCAGTGCAGCACTGCAGTGACCGCTGAACTCTGTTGGAAAGCAAGGCCAAGGAGGTGAGAGACACCTTTCTGGCAGAACAACACAGTGGAGGAGATGAGTGAAGCAAGCCATAAGCAAAAAGGAAGGATGAAAGCATCATCAGAGGGCTTGGAAAGGGGGACAGGTTCCAGCTGAATGGCACAGATTTGGAGGGGCCTGCCTGGCTCTGAAAGGCTGAGGGAGGGGATAAATTCATGATGGAAGTGTGACATCTTCCCAAATCCCATCTGGACAACCCACACTCACAAGTCCATTGACTTTAACACTAGCACAATCCTACCTTTAGAAAATGAGTGTGTTCACTGGATCTGAACTTTTGACTCTTTTTAAATGTCTATATCCATGACTTCCCACAGCAAGAGGTACAGCTGTTTAACACAGCATTGGTAGAGACCAAAATGCTGAATAAAATCTGTCCACTGAACCCAGATCTCCAGTATCCTTTACAAGCTTGCCTCTATCTTCCTTTAGCAAGGTATGAGGTTATCTGCTCCAGACAAAACATCTGGCTTGGCAGTTTTGGCTCCTGTGGGTACCTATCCCAGTTTGGTGGGAGAAACTTAATGGCCAGGTGACACAGGCAGGTCTGGATGGATCCATGCTTTGTAATTCTGTGCCCATGCAAATCTGTATGTGATGGACACAACATCTGTCTGCATGCTCTGGGGCAGGGCTTTTAGAGGCTTTTTCCATCATCCCACTCCCCAGGAAATGCAAACCTAGGAATGCCACGGCACTGAGTTAGCATGGAGCCTGGAAATGACAAATTAACATAAGCCATGAGTTTACATACTGTTCACAGCCATTTATGGCCTTGTCTGAGCTTAAATAAAAGCCATGGTCCCTGGAAAATTTGGGCCTGTCTGTCAGTGAGGCATTCCAGAGAAAACATCACGTGCTCATTTCATGAAGTGAAATAAGATCTTTGTTCTGCATGCTTTCCCCTCCCCCCCCCCCCCCTTTTNGTTCCAATCCCTCACAGACGTTTTCCATTATCAGAGCTGCCTCTTGTCCTTCAAATCATTTTCCACAGGACTCCTGTAACTGGGGCTGGGAAACGAAGCCAAAAGCTCAGAAGAAAGGACCCTATTCCAGGCTGCTGACAAGACTGAAAAATGCTTCAGAGTGTTGCTGGGACCACCCAGACTGAAGCATCCTCAGCAGGAGAGCAGCTGAAAAAGATGCTAGTGGTGGGAGGAGGCTCATTGTACTGTACAGGCATTTAAACAGCCTGGTAAATTAACTCTGATGAGGTATAATCACATTGTGTGGAACTGACTATAGAGACTGGTGGTAGACAACAGTGACTGATGATTAACTCCACAGCGTACAGCACAAAGAGCCTTTATGTTGCCCCCCTGAGACTTACTCATATTTTTTGAGCTGCCTCTGTCTGGAGTCAAATTGCCCCTGCTGTATAAAACTATCAAACAGGGTTGGAGGAAGGGAGGGGAAACTCAAGGGAGGTTTTCTGTTTGGATTCTTCTTCCCCCCACCCCCCAAAGCATCATCCTTTGCTGGGGGGACCACATGTATGGAGCTGGGCCACCTACTTACTGCACAGAGCCAAGCAGCTTCCTTCCTGCCAACAGAAACCAGCTACTGGAATGGTGTCAGGCTCTGCAGATCCCTTGTTCCACTGAGCTCAGCTGCAGAGGAGGTCACCAAACGGGAAGGACCCATCTGAAGAAGCCACAAAGCCCCTTTCTGCATCCTCATTTAACTTTGTCATTCTAGTCCTTGGAGACTTCTGCTGAAGTTCCTCCAATCATCATGATCTCATCTGCCTTGAGAAAGAAAATCTCCAATTCCTTGTTTCATGTTTGCAAGAAAGTTAAGGTGCCACTTGATGAGAACAATCCAGAAATGAAATTAGGTCCCTACATGTCCCCTTCCCTCCAACTCAGCTCTAGAAAGTGAAATAAAGCTACAGCAGAGATGTCAAACAGGTACTCACAACCACATCTTACATTGCTGCAGGAAGATTTGCCAGGACTCCTCTGTCAGCATCCTAATCGGAAACAATTCTGCTGCTTCACAAGCAGGGTCTGCCCTAGGACAAGGGAGGTCTGAGCAGCGGTATTGTATTCCCAATGGCTGTATCCTTCATTTTATCAGGATGTTCTGGGAAGCAGAACACATAGGCAGGCCTGGCTTCCATGATCAGACCTCATGACCTCTACCTTCTGGACCAGACCTCATTTCAACTGGTATGGTGAGTTTGACTTTTTCTCACTTGCAAGCCTCAAGATTTCAACAAAAGTGTTGGATGATTCCTGGTGTCTCCCTTTTTGCCATCTTAAGCCTAGATGCATGTCTCACCAACTCCATATAAGCTCCAAGCACCTAGTTAGATGGTGAAATATGGAGAGAAACTGTGTCCTTGGCAGCTGTTTGCAGAGTTGAACTGACTATCAAAGGGAAGGGGATATGACCTGAGCACCTCTGCCAGGCTGGGACTATATGTGGGTTTGAGCAGTCCTGCAGAATCACGGAAATGCTGGCCTGGAGGTGATCTTGGTGGCTGTGTGGTTCAGCCTCCTACCTGAAGCAGGGCTATGGCCAACACTCATTTAGTTGCCTGTGCCTCTGTCTCACCAAATCTTGAAGATCTCTGCAAATGGAGATCTATCACCTCCCTGGGTACTTGTTTCAGTGACATACCACTGTACTGGGAACCTGCAAGTGTTTATCCCCCCTAAACTTACCCTCACCCCTTCTCATGTCACCAGACATGAGGTTCCTCAACATTTGTAGGGGTGTCCATATGTAGGAGATCAGTGGTCTGAAACAGAGCTGTTGACTGCTCTGAGAAATCTCCTGGACCTGGACAGATCTTGGCCGTGGACAACCTGAGTCATTGATGAAGTCACTCTGGCATTATACTCTACTTGACATTAGGAATTAGCCTGAATTTAGGCTATGGCTACAAATTAGGAATTATGGTAATTATATTATTTTTATTAATACAAATACTATTATGTAATAATAATAATATGTATTAATACACCTTAATAGTGTAAACTTGCTACAAACCTAAAAATAATGTAAAATGCTGACTGAAAATGCATAACTACATTAATCCTTTTCTACAAACTCCTCTACTTGCATTTCCTTTATTAGCAGTGTGTGCATAGGCATTCAACTGCACACAGCCACCTTCTGCTCCTGTTCTCCTGCTCTGATCAGTCATGAGGTTGGTTAAAGGCCTTTTTTTTTTGAGTACAGCTACAGCAACAGCAGGAAAACCTGGCAAATTTAGCTGAGACTAATGGTATACTGCTTCGCCTAGCTGATTCTCTCTCCCCTTTGCAGGTCATAGCTCATTCATTCTTTTCTTGCATACATTATACTGCAACGGTAAGGTAAACAAAATTAAAAACAACTTGGTTACATCGTTCGGTCAGAGCAAAGATCAGACATTTCCCCCAAAGCAACGCTGACTTTTTCTTGTCTGCCAAGAAATGCTGCAGCTCCCTCAGCTGAGGCAGTGCAAGGGCAGGAGGGTCACAGATGATTTTGCTTCTGGGCAGAGACTGAGCTTCTGTAATTCTCAGAAGCTCTGGACTACTTGCAGATAGCAAAACAGCAGAGGGCACACTGCAATCACTGCAAGTACGGGGGCTCAGGAGTAGCCCATGGTTCCACCACACAGGAAGCACACACAGACGCCTCTGATGTACCTGTGCAACGAAAAAGGACAGTGTGCCATCCAGAGGAGATAGAGCCCAGAAAAAGGGTAGGGAAGAGAAAGGGAAGTGGGAAGCAGCGGTGCCCCAGCTGAAGTGACAGAACACAGGCTGGCAAAGGCCATGCATGGAGCTCCTGAAGAGCAACTGGTGTAAGGAAGTCACTTGGGGTTTCACTGCAACACAAGGGACAACATGAAATAACTTTCCATATCCTGCAGGTTTGAAGCATTTCAACTTGGCAAGACTCTCATCTGTCCCATCTCCCAAAACAATAAGGTAATAAAAAAAACCCAAAATCAACAGCAACAACACTAAACCCCCCGTTATATCAGATGGATCACTGCCCAAAACAATAGTGGGGTTCAAGCCATTTCGAAGAGGGAGCCTCTGTAAATGGATCAGCTGGAGGAGAGGCTTCTGCCTGTATGCTGCCAGCACATCCCACTGAGGCTGGTGGGCAGAAGATGGATGTCTGCTGCCCAGCCACTCCTGGTGACATTGTGACCCAGTCCTAGCTTCCCAGTCTGATTCCTTCATTCCTACCTTGTCCCGGCCCTTTCTGTACCTAGAGCTGTTTGCTCATCCCAGTCCTCTTTGCTCTACAGTCACCACCTCCCCTCCTCATAATTGCTCCCTGCTTGCTTTCTCTACTTGACCCACAAAGTACCTGCCTTCATCTTTGAGGCTCAGCCTCCTTCTACTTCTCCCCACCATTCCCCCAAACATCCACCTCCTGATCCTAGGCTCCTTCCTCCAGCTCTTTGTCCAGTCACCCACCCTTCTCAGTCTCCTTCCTCAGGCTGTCCACAGCCCCTCCACCTCAGCTGCGTGTGGCTGTGTCTCCCCACTGTCAGTCTCATCTCCCTCAGTGCTCCAGATCCTACAGTTCCTGTGCTACATATTCCTGGTCACCCTACGCTACCCACAGCCACTGACTTCTCCCTGTTTCAGGTCCTGGAGGTTTGTCCCAGTATAACCCATTTTCTTCCCATCTGGTTCTCCCCACTCTGCATTGCAGGTAAATGTCTTTCCTTCCCTGAGCTGCTTGGGCAACTGGCAAAGGAATAAGAACAGCACAGAAATAACAGGCTTCCTGCCTCCAGTTGGGAAACAAATGGGCAAACTCATCTATCCTGTGAATAAACTCGTGCTGCCCTCACCCAAACTTAGGAAGTTCAAAGCAGGTACCCACACACCCATCTAGTATGTGGGAAGTGTGGGAGCCATTGCAGTGGCTTTCAACTGATATGATGACATGGAGATATGGACATCATGCTCCTCCTCAGACACAGCTCCATTTTACCTTCTCATGGTTGATTATCTTTCAAACAGAAGTACTGCTCTGTAGTGGAAATGTCTCATTTTAGTGTTTGTGTGTGGAAACACACTAAAGCAAAGCCCTCTTAAGATAGTCAGATTTGTATCCTCGGGAAAAGTAATAGATGATCTGTGTAGAAATGCACAACCTTGGGTCATTTCCTAATGGGAGATGAGAAAGATCATGAAACCTGGCAGTTTCTGCCGTCCTGCATTCCTAATAATGGTAATTAACTTCAACTGACCTTCCTGATGGACAGATAAGATTGCACCAAATCTTTCCATCATTTCACGGAGTGTAGAAAACACAAGATAAAGTAATTTGTTTCCCTTTCCATGCTGCTGCATGGCTGATCTCAGTAAAATAAAGGCAGAAGGAAATAGACTGGAGCTGGGAAGGCTGAGCATAGCAGGAGGAAGAAAAAGTTGTGGCTAAAAAGTTTGGCCAAGGCTGGGACAAGGTAAATGAAGAGAAAGAGAGGAAAGTCTTTTTTTTTTGGGAACATACTGGACTCCATCTGAAAAAATACCTGCTATTTCTCCACCATAGCAGCCTTTTGGAGCATTTTCTGCAAAAGAAAAAACATTCCAACAGGCACATTCTTTTCTTTCCTTAGAAATCTGACCACTGGTGGAGCCAACAAGACAACCTCGCTCTTACAGTGTATTACAAAACTTTGTCCTGACTGCCAAACATTCACCGTTTATTTGTACTGAAATTTTCCATTCTTGCTTTCCGTCTCAGACATGTATTTCCTTTTAAATTCTTACAGAAATAGCATCCTTGTGTTCTGAAAGGGGCTTGGGAAAAGAATAGTTTTGACAGTGCAGATTTGTTTTTTCAACCATTCCAGAAAGGGGTAGAAATTCAAGAAGCTGAAGCAAGAACTTTAGATGAGAGAGAGGACCCAATCCCTTCATTTTTTTTTAATTTTCAGATCCTTGGCTGACCTTATCAGACCCCTCAGGAAACTATTTGAATTTATCAGCACAAATACCAGTCTTTCTGATCTACAGCTAACTGATTCCTCTGGTCAACTGGTAGAAATAACCAGCAGACCTTGGCTGAAAACTGGATCCTGATTTCTTTGATTCTACAGAGGAGTTCACTCTCCTAAAACTTGGCAGCCTGGTACATTCCTTAAGATAAAAAAGAAATAAAAAAGCTCTCCTCCCACCCTTTCATGAATTTCCTTTTTCTTGCAATACTTGCAGTGTTGTAGCAAGACTATGAAATGTGGTAGGGTACATAAGTCAGGAAAATATAACTTTTTGTATTATGGTCTCATCAAAATCTGTTCAGATTTTGGGTTGAAGTACAAAACGTCATAAATTTCCATTTCCCACCCGTGACTGGCATAGCACAGCTTGTGGTTCTGGCCACTTGCCACAGCTCCATGACAGTTTTATTGCCATGTGTAAGTTCTGGCTCTGTGTCCTGTCACTTCCAAGAGAACTTTGGTCCAGTTGATCTATCGCCAGCTGAGAAGATGTGGCCAAATGTGATACAGGAAAACTCTTGGATTGCTGATGTCTAGGTGCAGGCATATTCGTCCTTCAAATGAAGTGTTGGTTTAATAGAACACTGGCCCATAGTATTCCTGTAGCCAGAGCAAGGTGGCATGGACTGGATGAGTGCACTACAAAGTGAGTAAAAAACAGGCTGGACAGCTGAACTCAAAGTGTAGAGGTCAACATTCCAAAGTCTAATGGGAAAATGGGAAGCTACTGAGGAGTAACATTCCTCAAGGGATCAATACCATGTAACATCCTCATCTCCAGGAGGAAAAGGAGGCAGAGAACACCTTGTAGAGTTCACAGATGAGACAAACTTGGAGTAGTGGTGAGTGTTCTGGAGGGTAGCACTGCCATTCAGAAGGACTTAAATAAGCTGGAGAAAAGGGCTGGCAGACACCTCACAAAATTCAACAGTGACATGGGCAAAGTTTTGCAGTGCTCGCCAGTGCAGGCTGGCTGCTGACTGCCCAGGAAGTACCTCAGCAGAAAAAGGCTTTAGGGTCCCAAAAGACTGCTGATTGAAATCAGAAGTGCACTCTGCAGCCATGTAGGCCAAGGGCATGCTGAACTGCAGAAACGAGAGAGCAAGTCAAGGGAAAGGATTATTTCCCTTTATTCAACACTCATGAGGCTACATCTGAAGCATTCTTTCCTGTTCTTTTCTACCCAGGGTATGAATGATATTCACATACTAAGTGGAGTACACCAAGAAAATCAGGAATCTGAAGCACTTAATGCATAAGGAAAGATTGAGGAACCTGGGTTTCCTCATACTGGAATAAAGATAGTTGTTGGGGACTTACTTGCTGTCTTTGACTAAAGGGAGTGTTATGAGAGAGTTGGACTCTTCACAGAGGTCCAAACTGAAAAGATGAGTAGCAATGGACACAGCTGCAGCAAAGGCAATCCCACAGTTTATAATCTGGAGTGATAAATGCATATTCCCAGACTCATTCCCCTTGTGTGACATCCATTTTGGGAATGTGAACCCTCTTTTCCACCAAATCTGTCCCCTAAAACCAGTGCCTGAGACATCTGAGCCCTCCCAGTTAAGTAATCCCACTCTCTGGGAGTTTAGCCTGCTGATACCTTTTGGCTCAACCCTCCGAAGATAGCAGAGCAGGACTGAAAGCAGCACAAGTTTCAGGGAAGAATTATTTGACCTCATTGAACAGTTTACATTCCTCAATGTCCTAAAATGTTCAAATTACAGACTCTTGAAAACAACATAAGTCCCATGACATGCTGGTATTTTTTGTGAGCCTGGACTGACCTATCTTTTGTAAATGCATATTGGAAGTGATGTTGGTTAGTCCACCTTCAAAATTAACTCTCTGTTCTCCTCCCTGCATGCTCTGGTTGGAGAATGCAATTGCACAGTCCTGCTGTCCATCTTCCTGCCACTGCTAAAGTGTTGCATTTTTGTTATGATCGGCCAAAAATTAGGTGACAGCTGGGACCAATGCAAAATATCGTATGGTGTTCCAAGGGAAGATAAAAACATTACCTCTTCTGACACTTGACGTAGATGACGAGCTATTCTTGCTTCAGTGCTTGTTTGTCCCTTCATGGAAGTGTGGGAAATTCAGGGGCTTCATGCTGGGCTTTCAGAGAAACAGAGGAGTTGGCCAAGTTTTTCTTTTGTCTTTTAGTCTTTGGTTCTAGCTGGGTCACATTTTTCATTTTTTCATCTGAAACCGCAAGTTTCTTCTTTAAATTAATGAATGTCAAAATTCATAGAATCATTTAGGTTGGGAAAGACGTTTAAGATCATGGAGTCCACCTCTAAACTTCCCACTGCCAAGTCCCACTAAACCATGTCCCTAAACTGCAGTAGTCACTAGTCTGTCTCTGACACTTGATACCATATCAAACGCCCAGAGTGTTGCATACACCTGTATACAAACAAGAGGAAATGGGATCCCAGAATCTCTCGCTGAATGTCTCTTAAAATTCACCTCCTCATTTTACATCCCATCTACAAATGGAAAAGCTCAGAGCATGACATATGTTGTTGCCATTTGATTCAAATAAGGGGCAGCTGGAGGAGGCAGTGGACAGAAGAGGAAGAGCTTCACGTTGCATTTGAATTCCACTGTGTCATTCAGTGAGCACAGCCCTTGTGGTGTGAATGGCCTCCCTGCTGGTGACAATGTTTCTAAGGCCAGCTCAGAAATTGTAGATGATAACAATTAATGGTACAACTCTGTGTGTCTCCACTGATAGCTGGCTCCCAGCTCCTCACAGTGTGCCCCTACCCTCCCAAAACAGTAAGCACACAGACAGCACTTGATATTCCAAGGACTTCTCCTGGACCCTTTCACCCCACTGTGTTTACCTGATGAGCTGCAGGCATCATTGTATGCTGAGTGAATGCTGCTTTTGTGGGATTCGACACAGTGCCATAGAATTTGTTAGGTAATGGTGTGGCTGAACAAAACCTACCTTTTGACAATAATTCACAATAAGTGTGGTATCTCTTCTAGAGAGTACATCAATTGTCAGTTTCTGCCAATAACACAAACTCTGATTCATCTCTTGCAGTACTCTTTCTATCTGAGCAGCAATGTCCACATTTCTTCTACCCGTGGTTTCACACTATGTCAAACACATATGCTTCCTTTTCTATTTTTTTTTGTAAAGAATTATTGCAAAAACCCCCTTTACCTATTTTTTTTCAGATCCATTTTTCTAGGAATCACTGTTTCTCCTTATGTTTCATCATCTTTTCTCTGCAGACAATGTTTTGCTCATTCCAAAAGTCTGCAATAGCCAAGGGAGCTTGTTATTCTTGTGCAGGTCACTCTGCTCTCTCTGCTTCCTTTTAAAATACAGCACATCCCACACTCTGCTTTTCTTGCTATTTCTGATAACTTAAATGTAGGCACTGTTAAGTGTTGGACTATCAGTATGGATTCCTCCCTCAAACTCTTCTTTTTTTCCTTTTCTGTATGAAATTTCAAGGAAGATACACCAGAAGAACTTGTCTTTCCCTGATTATATTTTCCCTTTCAATTTGACTCTTTCTAGTTTTAGAGTTACGTGTGAATTACTTTGTTGTACAGGAGCATGAGGCTTGTGAAGAACATCTCCTAAGAGACCACAAATTTCTTGCAATATTAGCCTGTGGTCCAGCATTGTGCCAGAGAAAACTCTGATGTCCAGACAATGACAAAGAAGGACTTTTCCAGGAATTTAATTTTGCAGCATTGTCTTCGGTTCATCCGTAAACTACCAGAGGTCCTTCCTACTGCTTTAACTGTCTGATGTGGTATTTTCCTTGCTTTTGCTGGTTTAGCCTGATTTCAAAGCAACTGCTTTGGCGGTTTTGTTCAAGGTTTTCTTGCCACTAGCCCTTCTTAGTCTTCCTCATTTATATCCTTCCCCAGTTCCTGAGCCATGCATTTATGCTGCTCATGGTATAAATCTTGATAGGTATGTCAATATTCTTTGTGCAGTTGCTGGCTTTGAGAGGGAAGTTGCTGTTCATTAGCTGCTTTCTTTACTTTGAATCAAATCTGATGTCTCCTCTTTCTGCAGCATGGACAAAACAATTCAGTTCCTTTGCATGGATTTGCATTTTGCTGTGATTCAATTTTAGGCTGCATTATCTGCTTCTTGTAGGTAATGCTGTTGGTTTTGGGGGGTTTTGTCACGTTTTCCTCCGGGTCTGTCGTTCATAAGAATGTCATCAAAAGTGACTCCCGCCCTTCATCACGTTCGTGTTATTTCAGGAGTATTTTGGGAAATATCTCCAGCATAGGCAGCATTTTAAGAGGCACAAAATTGAAATGCTGTCTTCTTAAAGTCATTAACATTTTGCTTTCTTGGTCCAGCCTGAACTGCCTGTGCCTAGATGGAACATTTAGTACATGTAGTATATTTTGTGTAGAAAGCAGATAGGTGATCTCATCTTGGGTGTGTAAAGCGCAATGTTTTATTGCTTTCTTTCTGTCTTGATAGCCTTTGCAGCTACAGATTATAATGATATTTCTCTCTTTCCCTGTGATTATTGTGAAAAATCATACCAGTGCTTTCTCCATCAGTTCAATTGTCTTTAGCTGCAGCACAGGCTCTGCTCCCCAGCCCTTTCTGAGTCTTTCTGCTGGTGGATGCCATGGTGTGTGTTCATAATTCTAGGCAGTAGCTGCTCTCTTGCAGGGAGGGGTCGTGTTTGAATCCCAAGAGAGCCTGGGATGTCATCCTCAATGATTCCTGCCGATTCAATTCTCCCGCAGCAGAGGAGAAATCATCCATCATTCTCTGCTGCAGCGCAGCTCCATTGCGGGACAAGTGCCCCAGCCCAGCCTGGCAGGCACAGAGAAACCACAGCAGGGAGCAGCAACGCCCAAGTGAAGAGACAAGCCTGAGGTTCAGATGGGAAATTGAGAGCCCGTGGCAGGGTCAGGGCTCCCATCAGCAGGGTACCAGCCTGGCAGGAATACGGCCATAGTGCAGCTCAGGCAGGAGCCAAGCATGAGAGAGCTGTGACTTCAAGCAGTTCCCAGGATAAGGAAGCAGGGTCTCCCATGAAAACGTCTCAGCAGAGCTTCACAGGGAATCCTGCACAAAAGCTTCTCCCAGGTCTTCTTTCCTCACCAGCTCTGACCAGCCAGATGGTCTGAAGCTGGCAACCAAAATCCTAGGAGAGGGAGAGTGCACTCAGGGCCCTGACAAACTCTCCATCCCATGTCTTCAAATTCCAGGAAAGCATTTGGGTTTCTCTTCCGTTAGGCAGACTTTGAAATTTTTTATGAAATTTCAGGGACTTAAGGTTTTTTGTCCCAGGACCAATTTTCCTGGCATTTTTATATCACAGCAGTGGAGATATTTGACACCTTGATGTATACGTGTCTAAAGCACTGCATTTCCCTTCTGTGCCAAATGCAGGTCTCTGCATCCTGCAAGCCTCACAATGGTGTTCACGGGACAGCTCAGGCTGGGCTTCTCCTTTACTCTGTCCTAGGGTGGTGACTGGCCTGTAGACCCACAAGAAGATCCAGTGTCACTAGTGTGTCTCCTAGACCCTCTTATCAGAATTAGAGATGCCTCAGCACCTTTTTCATACAATCATGGAATATGCTAAGTTGGAAGGGACCCATCTGGATCATCGAGTCCAACTCCTGGCCCTACAGGAAGAGGGCAGTGTCACTGCTGCTGAATTGCTGCCCCTGGAGGTGCTCTGCATTCACACATGTGGGTGTGGGCAGGTACCTTTCCATCTGCTCAAATGACAAGCTCTCACCTGGGCTGTGGAGAGCCAGGTCTGCTTGTTGCTTTGCACAGTGCAATGCATCACACCAATGTCCTGCTGATGTACCTCTGCAGCTTGCTCCACTTTAACTGCTGGGTGTGGCTCAGGCCCCCTGCTATCTCCCTCCCCTCTCAGCACTGCCTGTGGCACTCTGTTGTCCTTGTCTCTCCATTTTATGAGGTACCACCACCCCAGCTTCTTCTTCTAGAGGATGCCTGTGCTCTCTGAGCTCCCTCTGTTCAGTTGCTAAATGGGTCTTCATTGCTAATTTTCCTTGTGCCCCTTTCTGTCTTTGACCCTGTTAAAACCTTCTCCTTCAGCACACCATTCCTCTCTGTCAAAGCAGAGTTTTCCTTATAGCCTCAATTCTCCACTCACCACTGGGCTCTTCCTCCCTAAGTTTGGTTTTATGCCTTGATAATTAGTGTTTGTGCAGAAATGTTTTCCTTTGCTGAGCTTTGTCTCTTTGTTTGTTTGCCCTGAGTTCCTCACCAGTCACCACAAAGCATCCAGCTCCAGCCCACCTCTTTTTCTGTCTTTCCAGAAGCCCCCCATGCCCCTGCTCTGCTCCCCTCTGCTCCTTCCCTCATGTCCTGCTCTCATCTTATGCAATGCTTGCATTTCTGCCCACATCAAGGAGGGAACCAACATCTTACCAGCTACTACTCAGAGGACATTTAAGTGTGAGTTGCCAGCAACTGAAACCATCCTGCTCCTGCACCTCCCCATCAATGCATGGCTGGGCAGTTACTCAGATCAGCATACTCATCCCACAGACATTTTCCTGGGGTAATTTCCAGCCGAATAACTCAGCTCATCTGATTCAGATCATGGAATCTCATGCCAAGTCCAAGTTGATAAGAGGTAGCCAGAAGCCCCCAGGGGAGCAGAAAAAAGTGGGACAGCCCCTCTTGTCAGTACTGCAGCATCAGGGTAGCTAAACAGGACCATGAATCATGCCCTGGGACAAACCAGTGACAAGGAGATGCTACTTGGCTTCTTTGAGCAGCCTGATGACTATCACAGATCTTTCACTTTGCAGAAAGAGGTTTAGACATTTTTCTTTCTAAGCAACACTATCGGGACCAGAAAATGATGCCATATAGAGGTAATTATGCTCAAAAGCACAATCAGAAGAAAAAATGTGCCTGCTGGCTCTGCAGGCATGAAGTCCAGTGTCAGCAACAGTAACACAGACCCTGAGCCATAATAAAAGTAATAAATAACAGCAGCAAATGAGGACTGCTTTTCTTTTGTTAATCGGGAGGAACTGTGATGGGACACTGCCTTGGTGGGGGTATAAAATGGGTGTAAAGTCAGAGCAAAATGAAGAATATAGCTCTTACTCCATGCAGGACAGGCTGTTCAAGAACTCCCTAGAATCAGAGGAAAGTCATTGTATTGCTTGGCACCTGTCCAAAGTGATTTCATCTTCTGTTCAGGATTAAGATGCATTAATAGCCTGAGGGCAGCAGTTTCCTTGCCAAAAAATGCCTTTCTTTCCCCCCCACCTCCTGGCTTGTTTTCAATACGAGGGCTTGCAGGTCAGGAGTGAACACTCAGTGAGTATTACTTGAATTATCAAATGAAAGTGCAGCAATATCATTTTCTTTCAAGCAAACACTGACTTAATTAAAATGTGCACTCTGAACTTGGCAAATTTCACATTATTCATGAGAAAGGTATGGGTCTGTCTATTGCAAAGGCAAGCTAAAAATAATCAGAGATACAGAACCAGAAGGGCAGCTGTTAAGACTAAGGCACTAGAACTTTTTTCTGGCAAAGCTCTATCTCCAAGAGTGTCATTTACTCTCAGACCATTCTCTAGTCCCAACCAATATAGCAAAGCTGGCAAAAGCCTTCATGTAAATGTGATTATGCTGGACACAAAATCCTTTTGGCCAGAAAGCTGTGCTCTCCTTGGGGAAACAGCATAACCTGTATGGGCCAAAGCACTCCCACTGACCAAATTGTGCCCCAGGAGGGATTAAGGCTGGAAAGCTAGGTGAAGGCAGCACTCAAAGGCTGCAGTAAGAAAAGTTTCCAGCTCTCAGAGGCCCAGTCCAGCAAATGAGGGCTACCATGCTTCTGCCACCACCTTGTAGACTCCTGTTCTTCCACTGAGTGCATTTTTCCATAGCAGGGCTATGATAGCAGGAGGCCCATCTGCCATTGCCTACATCTCTGTACCACTGTGGGTACCTGTGCAGGTCTCCCTTTGGGTTTCAACATGGAATCAAGGACCCACACAGCCAGAATGTGCAGTGGGACTGGACAGATATGAGGCAAAAAAACTGGAGTGCCCAGCACCACCAGTCCTGATGCAGAGCAAAAGTGGCAGCAATTTCTACTCTGATAGAACCAAAGCATTTTTACATTAAGGTTTTGTTCAAAGGACACTGAAAAGGGAGGAGGATAATTAGAACTTATCTCGAATATCACATTAATAAAAGTCTGTACACAGACCAAAGAGATGACTTACCCTTTCTCCCCCTTCCAAACTCCTCTCTACTGCTTTGCTCTTACACTGGAGATCAATTGACTGGTGAAGTGACATCCCAATATAAAATTTGCCTTCTCTCCACTGCACCTGTCATTTTCTGGCAGGTCGATCTGAAACCACAAAATCACATTAGTCATCTGAAAATCCTAAGCAACATGTTTTCTTTCTTACCTCTGTAAATTTGGGTCAGTCTGATCTGCTTCAACACACTCATTTGATAGCTGATGGAAGCCAAATATCTGAAAAGTATGTGGGCAGTGAAAGTTGGCCAGTTAGCAGTACGTCCAAGCCAGTTCAAGAGCAAAGGCTTTCTTGTGAGATGACATGGTCTGCCATCCTCCATGCAGGTAAAGCAGAAGGATAGAAATCTCTTGGCAGTAGATGAAAACTGGTCTGCTTGCTTAAATTATGCCCTTATCGCTAGCTTGGAAGATCTGGAGGGATTCTTATAAAAGATGCTTAGAGACGATCTGGTAGGTGGAGGCAAGATGGCCAGCAGCACACTGCATCCATCCCAGAAGCACTGCCAAAAGATACTGGAGCTGTAGCAGCCCCGGGGAGCCAGGAGAATTGTTGCTGCATGGATACTGCACTGCGGAGACTGGCTGGGACAGCAGAAAGTATCTCTGACCTAGGGCTGAGTATAAGAGTGTGGCCAGTGGTTGACATCAGGTCTATACCAGGAGACAGGCAAGCATCCCTTCGTCATCTTTCAGAACAGAAGCTCCAGGAATAGCTTCTGCAATATGGGCTGGGTACCACACAGATCCTGTGCAGCCTTGCTACACCATCCTGGTCTGCTGGGAAGCAACCGTTCATCCCCAGAGACATGTTCTCTTTCACCTGCCCACCCCTCCACAAAAGAAATGGGAGTGTGTGAGGAATTTGGCACACCTATTCTGTGTTGAGTTGAATAAAGAGGAGCATTTATCTCTCCTCTGAAAGTACCATCTGCAATGGATGTCACCCTTGAAGACACTGTAAGACTTTAGGAGGTGTTCTGGAAGAAGTGTGGGCATTAAGCAGAATAAATTATTTTCATTGTGAGGAAGATTTCAACAAAAAGGAAGGTAACAAACCTCCAACTACAAAATAAAAACAAGGCAAAACCTGACTAAGAAAAGAGACAAATTTTATCTCTAAAGGTATCCAGAAGGAGAGGAATTCAGATCGTGCATTGAAATCCCTGAAGGCTCATACCAGGAGCAGATTAGTATAGGTATCCTTGTAGAATGAAAATAAAATAGCTCTTCAAGTGCTTGCTGAAATAACATGCAGATAATAGCTCTCTTGGGGCACCCATGTTTCAAGATAATGCTTATCTTGATTGAGGAAGATTCTGAAGTTATGAGTGGGCAGAGTGCCATGCTTCTATGGAGGACTCCACATCTGGTCTTGACAGCCTGGAAGAGCTGGAGGCAAGGGAGATAACATTGTGGTTGTAGCTACAACCTTGAAACTCAAAAATCTGAGTGCACAGGTGAAGATCAGAGCAGTGCACTATGCCATGGGCAGGATGTGAGAGAAGAAGCCAGTAAGAAACCAACTCTGAGTCTTTCAAACGTCTCATTTCATGGAAGACAGAGATAAAGAAAGCTCTGGTTATGTGTCACCAGTATCTCAGAAATGCAATTGAGAACCAGGATCCTGTTGGGCTGGATGCTGCCCAGAGGACAGAACGCATGCTATGGGTTTCTGCAGGGAGCTGAGAGCATCCACTCTGTGTCAAGGAAGCCTATGGTCAATGTGTCTATATGTTGTGAATGTGCAGCAATTCCACCTCATTTATTGGCAGCTTTGTATCACTCTTTGAGGTGTGACTGTCCCTTCAGCACCTATCCCAGAGACTTTTCAGGGCCAATTTTGTGAAGCAGTATCAGGCTGCCATAGTTGGAAGTTGGATTAACTACTGAAAGCTCTGTAAAGAGCAGATGGTGCCAGAGCAAACATTAGCTCTGCTCAAACAACAGCGAGTCCAAAAAAGATAGGGGCAGGAGAAAGAGAGAGCCTTCTTACAGCAGCAGCTCACCCCTGGCTCTCCTCCTGCCTGCCTTCCTACCACAGCCAGAGACATCCAAATTTGGCTCTAGGACTGGCAGACCACTGACTATGGCACCTGACTGCTCCTTGTCAACAGCCTCTTCTCCAGGCTGTGCTACTTGTTAAGGTTGTAAGAGAGCTGAGACCAGTCAATAGCAAGAACATTTGCTATGCTTGAACGCTCTGCCACGCTTGCAGGTTTGCCTGGCTTGATTTTTCTAGTTGGGTGAACCAGAGCTGGTTTATGTAACCTGATCTCCATTTTCCCTTTTTTCCCCTTTTTCTCATTGAAAAGCTCATCAGTCCCTGTTGTCTTCAGGGTGAATGCTAATCCTATAACCTGCTGCAGACTCTGTATTGAAATGTCACCTGTGTAAACTCATCTTGCTCAGACCGTGCAGAGTTTGGTTCATGAAGACTTGCATCTGTACCGAGGAGGCCAAACGGATATTGAAATAGAAGTATCTTCCAAAAACCACCACAAAAGATGCCAGCCAGTGGCACTACAGAGTGAAATGAGACTTGCTGAAAGCTGCTGCATGGCAGGCAGATGAGTCTCCCGCCTTGCCCCCAGCATTGCCTCTGTAATGGTGAACAAAGGACATCACCATCACTGTCCCTCCATGCACGGGAGGGTTGTGCCTCTCTCTGCAGCAGGACTGCCTGGGAGCTGCTGACCTATTGGAGTCCTCACCAATGCATCCAATTCCGATGGCCCACTCCAAGTCAGGTTGCATCTGTTATTAAATAAAACAGGATGAAAGATTCAAGGGCTGTGGGGCATGAGTCATGTCAAGCCACCTAAACTCTCCACCAGAACAGGGTGGCTGTGTTCAAGCCCCTCTAGCCTGTTGGTCCATAGACCTAGAGATGCTGCCAAACTCCAGAAAAGATGCTACATATATTCATGCAATAAGTTCTTCAGAGCCTTAAAAGTGGATCCTGTCCAGGAGGCTCTGATGTGAACAGAAACTAGACTCAGAGTTAATCAGTTCATAAGGCAATAAATGGGAACTGCTCCTCCCCAAGTTCTCATTTAATTGGGGTCCAGGCCTTTTCTAGCCTGGAGCTGACCAGCACGGGCCAAAAAGGTGGCCAGGGAGCATAACCATAAAGTCATACAGAAGATGAGATTTGCCAGTATAGACAAAGCCTCTGCTAACACAGCTGGCCAAACCTGGTGCACTTCTGCAGGGGCTCTGACTGACTGGTAGCCTAGTTCAATCAGCCAAGGGCAAACCATGCCCCTGGAAGCAAGCTATAACAATGAACAGAAAACATGTTTAAAAGAAAACTAACTCAATTTAAAACTTATAATGTAGGGCTGTGTGTGTGTCAACCAGGATCACTCAGCACAGGGAAGGCATAACAAATATCCCTGGCTGAGGTACCATGAGATCTCCTGGAAGCCCAAAGCTCATTTCATTCATTCTTCTGTGTGCAGCAGCAAAACCATATGCCAAGCACTAGCTGCAAATTGAAGTGTCTAAGCTCCCTCCTGGGCAAGGGAAATGTCCTAGCTTTGTGAACAAAGGCATTGTTTAAGACTGGAAGCAAGATGGAACATGTGAAATAAGGAACAACTCCAAAAACGTGTCTTTTTCCTTCAAATTTTCTCTTTCCCCTCCCAGTCAGTGCAGGCTGGGGAAACAAAAGAAGTGCTTCTGCCATACTCATGCAGTACTCATACTTCTCCTCTTAGGGACTTGAAGAGCTGCTCATGCAGAGGCACAGGAGAAGTGGGCCTTCTGCAGACTCCTTCACCAACTTCTGCTGATGTATTTCGTCCCTCAGCTCTGCTAAGCCCACTCCTCCAGTACAGAGGCAGATGCGAGGTGGGAGCACACTGGTACTGCTGGGACTCACACCAGTGCAGTACCCACAACTTTTATGTTTCCTCCAGCCAAGCAGTCTGGGAGATGGAGGCACTTGCAGCTGGGGCTCTCCAGGCACTGCACACCTCTCCTCATCATCCTGTTACACTAGAGAAGAGACCTTGAAGAAGAGCTACTTCACCCTTAGAACCACAGTATCATAGAATGGTCCAGGTTGCAAGAGACCTTAAAGACCATCCAATTCCAATCTCTCTGCTATGGGAGCGGCACTTTCCGCTAGACTAAGGTTCCTAAATCCAACGTGGCCTTGAACACTTCCAGGGACGGCGCATCCGCAACTTCTCTGGGCAACCTGTTCCAGTGCCTCACCACCCTCACAGTAAAGAATTGCTTCCTAATATCTAATCTAAAACTACCATCACTCAGTTTAAAGCTATTAGAGACAAGTCTGCCTGCTTGCATGGACATGACAGTCAAGCCAAATGGCTGCCAGCTCCCCTGAAGCCTCTGTGCCACAGCCAGCATAAGGTAGAGAAGGGAAATGTTCTGGATGCAAGCAGCAGAGGAACTGAGACCGTTCACCTCTCCGGTGTGTGTGTGTGGGTAATAATAAACTCACGTTCAAGCCTGATGGGGAATTTATCCTGCAAGACCCTTTGCAGAAGCCTGGGGGCATCCCCAGTGGAGCATAGGTTGCATTGGGAATCAACACTTGGGTGTGTAGAGCGGCCTGACTTTGCTTTTAAAAATAAACCTTTAGTACATTTCTTTATTACCTTTGTCTCCTCTGACCTCCTCCAGTTCTTCATCTTTTTAGCTTTTTGCTAAAAACCTACAAATCAAAGTCATTCCCCACCATAACCTCTCGCCTGTCCCATCCTGCTCTGCATGTACCAGGCAGCAAGAGCTTGTCAGGACCCTGGCTATGTTGTCCCCCATCTAGGACATGATGTGGTTGAAGTGCAGCTGGCTGCACTGCACACACACCTGCCAGGAGTGGCGGGTGAGATGAGGCCAGGGAAGACATGCAAGGCTGTAGCAGAGGCTCTGCAGGGCTTTACAGACCACCAAGGACTGCTCTGGATGTCTAGCACTGTGCCCACAAAAATATGCACTCAAATTTCAGAGCTCATTGCTATAGTAAGTGAACCATGTAGTTTTGCTCCCAACACGCCAGGAAGCTGGTTAGTAATGTGCTGTATTGCAGATCAGCAACCAGGTCACAGCAAGAGTAAAGTTTCCCAAGGATCATGAAGGGAATTTACAGCAGTGCAAAGGACTGAAGCTGATGTTTCCAGTGCAATCTTTGCCTTTTCACAGCTGAAGCGTGTGAAAACAGCTAGACTGTTGTGTGAAGTTTCTTTCAAAAGTTAAGGGTGTTTTTTGAGAAAGAGAACATGACATAACATTGCAACATCCACTAAATAACATGGATTTAAAGCTGCCTGAGATGAGCACTTTTACATTTTGTTCTCGTCTAATGAGGACATAATAAAATATAGGAGTTTATAGGAGCCTATAGTCTATCAGACACTACAGGAAATACAGGAATCTTTCCTGAAGGGCAGATATTGTTTACTAAGCCACCTTCTGATATAATATAGACTGCCCGTGAGTGACTAGTCTGGCACCAAAATGGGTGTTTTAGTGTGGCTGAAGTGGGTGCTACAAGTACATGAATTCTAAGATATTAAAACCCTCAGCCATGTCACCTCTCAGACAGAAAAACCTCCCAGCATCAGGCTGCTGCTTGTGGTCCTCCACTGCACAGAAAAGAAGCATCTTCTACAAAATCATGTTTCTCCATCAGCTGCAGAGAAACACAGATTTTCCACATCTTTTGCTACTGCATTGTTGCTATGATCATACAGGGACCAATGAACTGAGACAATATTTTAATATGTAGTTACAAAAAATCCCTTTGCAAGTTGAAGTTACATCGGCCAGATGTGTATTTGGGTGGAAAAGGCTGGCTTTAAATATATCATGAAATAGATAAATAATTGAAGGGATTAACATACTGAGTCCATGCCACAAAAATACAGTCTCCAAACAAGAAACATCTATGGAAAACTGAAGGATAAACTACAAACTGAGAGTACTCTTTTCTAGTAATTCAGAATTCATAAAAATTGCTTCCAAATAGTAAGAATAGCTTTTGCTTCCTGTGCAAAACGAAAAGCTGAAAGTCTTTCTCCAAACAGTAGGTTTTTTGTCCTGCTAGTGCTTACATGATTCTGAATTTCCTAATTTTGGATTTCTTGAAATTTCTGTGTGCAACAGAAAAATTAGCAGTATTATCATACAGGTAATACACCAGTGAGCACAAATTTCAATTGCAAAGTGATTTCTATCACTATTAATTTGTTAAAATTATTTTTGTTCGCTTTCTGTTAAAAAAGGTTTAGTTTAAATGGCAAACAAACAATTAGGGGAATATAAGTTTTCTAGTCTTTCAGTTTGGATCTGACAACATTCCTATTTCACTACTGGAACTTTGGCAAATCCTTTATGAACCTGATGAAACTTCAGGCTTTGCATTCTCACTTGAAAGCAAAAATAAAGCAGAAAAAAACCCCATTAAGACAAAAAGACAACAGTTTTAGGCTCTTAACATATTTGTGAAGAAATAAAATGCCTGTGATTGTGCACTCTGTTACTGTTCCTGGCACACCTATTAAATAAATCTCTATCTATTTTATCATTTGAAACCAATGTTCCCAGGTCCACTGGGTTTAGTGAACTGAGCATCCTGCTATGCACAGAGCTAAAGAAATAATTTCTTAGCCAACAGACTATTGCACCAGCCTTCCCTGGTAATTCGTTTTAGATGGGACTAACCATGGAGTCTCCTCACACAAGCTGTTTCAATTGTTTCAAAGATTGCTATATTTGTATCTAAGCTCTCCTGAGCTCTCCACAACAGAAAACCCTAATAAGTACCTAAATATAAAATCCAAGCACAGTCAGGTCCGTTTGGTGAGATACCTTTGCAACCACAGTCATATACAAGCTTTTTCAGCTATGGACGTGTTCCATGTTCCTCCAGCATCAGTAACAAGAGTTATGCCAAGTACTGAGCTCTGGGCTTGCTTTGGTAGAAAATGGAGACCGAGGCATAGAGCTGCCTTGTGATCAAAGCGCCCTTGCTCTAATGCTCCATTCTGCTGAAAGGCTGAAGGTGAGGCAGAAAGGGGGAGACTGTGCAAAATTTTCACTTGGAAAGTCCTCTTAAAGTTGGCAGCTCTAAGGTATTGAACTACAGCTAATGGTAACTTGCCACTGTACCGATAAGGAAACAGGTCTGGGGACCTGATGCTCAGGAATTACTTTCCTCTCTCTATCTCTTCCTAACTCCACACACTGATTCCTGGCACAACCCTATGTGGCCGGCACCCAACCGTGTGCACATAAAGATGCAGGAGAGGAGAGTCCAGAAGCCGAGGTTTTGCATCAGAAAGGCTGTTGCTGACCTTCTCTAGTGGCAACATTCATTAGGAATGAGAAGTTAGCAGGATTTTTGTGGAGGCTGTGTGTACCTAGGAGCAGCAACATCATTTTATTCAGGATTCAAGAAGTCTGCAAACTGAGGATCCCCTAATTTCGGTTGCAAGACCACTTCAGCAGGGGTGGATGCACCTGTGCTGTGCTGCATCTGTAGCAAATAGGAAAGGGATGGTCAGTTGCTCAAGCATCATGCAGGTGCTGTGCTGAGGTAGCTCAAATAAGGTGCTTTTGCCACACTCCTCTAGGTTAAAATCAACTGCAAGAAACTAATTCTTCAAGGACAAAACCTTCACAGTTTGATAAACAGCCCACTCACCCTAATCACAGGTGTTTTTGCCAAAATCTATTTGGACTGTGCTCTCCCTGCAAGCAGGAAAACTCTTCTGCTTGCTTTTCTCCCACATCTGAATCTGAATCAACCTAATCTTTCAGGATGAACTATTAGAAGCTTCCTAACTCTGCCGTGTGATGGACTCATTATAAAGCTCTGAGAGACAGAGTGGGTATTGAAGCACTCAAATGCCAACAGCCCTGGCTGCATATTTTGAGCTGCAATAGCTGTGCTTGGCAGGGAACATGCTGTCATTGAGTAGCTGGAAGACTCTTCCAAAATCTGCCATCCCACCTGGACAATGGCATTCCCAGCACAGGCGAGCCTCTGATTGCAGCAAGGAAATCCTGACTGCAACGAGGGACCCCACCTCACACGGGAGCTGCTTGAATTTCAAGGGCACTACAAGCCTAATCAGAGGCCAAATATTTTGGCAGGGGTCAGAGCGTACAGACTGCTTTGGTGTCCTTGGACTGGATATTTGGGAAGGTTTTAAACGTCTCCCTCCCCTGTTCTGCCACCAGAGGGCACGGCTCCCCGCTTTGCCAGGAGACGCATCAGCCTGCAAGGACAAGGGGATTGCCTGCTGGAGAAGTTTGATGTCCTTTTTCTCCCCCCTTCCCTATACCTGCATTTCAGACTCTTGGCTGGACCTAAAGCCCTGTCTAAGAAGAAAATACCCTGAGAACTTTAGCCGAGGCGGAAGAGAAGGCAGCCGGCTGTCACTTGGCATGGCTTGAGAAAGCGTCTGACATGTCTCGATCCTACGTTGAGCCCATTTAGAAGCAGCTCTGCCAACATGCCCTGTTTCCTATTTCAGCTCTGCCTCGTTTGCACTGTGCTACAGGTTTGTGCAGCAGCCACAGCCCTGCCTGAGAGCCACTGAGGCATCAGGCAGAGCCTGGGCACACGAGGGCAAGGCTTCCTGCAGCTCTTGACCTGTGGGAAGCAAGCTGGGTACTAAACAAGATGCTCACGCCTCCTTCACAGCCATTTCAGAACTGCAAAATGCAGGGCAGAGAGTAATAGGTCAGCGACCTTTTTCTGCAATGACCATTCAGTAAACAGCCCATTCTATTTTATTTCTTCTGCAATAGTCACTGCCAGCACAGTGTGACAACCAGTATACCCTCTCCTTTGATGTGACAAGAGAAATCTAACAAGAGCAGCCACAGATTTGAACCTTTTACATCTTATTCATTTTTCTTACCATAAATAAAATATGGCAAAAATACAGGATATTAGTGATGCCTTTGGGAAGTCAGAGTAAAGCGAGTTCAGGAACACTGACAGTAAAACAAAGAGGAAACACTGAATGCATGGTAATTTGCACTAGGCTGAGGTTCAGTCCTACTCAATTTACAGCGAAGCTTTCCCGCAGCCATTGGGAAACAAAAAATTTTAGCTTACAGCAAAATTGTTAACCTTTTCTCTAAGAAAAGCACTTCCAAACCAGCATGGCCTTTTTGATGCTGTATGAGGACTCAGGACTAATTTCCCAGAGGTGTTTCTCACTGACGAGTGTTCATTCAGGAATTTATGCAAATGTATTTTAGGCTGTGAGGTGCTGGCAAATTGCTTGTGCTTCCCCATAAGACACATATGCCTGGTCTCCAACAGTGGTATCTTAAGTTTTCTGGCTTCATGATTAAAATAACCAAACTCTGTTTTTGGACATTAAAAGTCAGAAGACACAAAAACTGAATTAGTGAAACTTTCTGGTTTAGTTTGATGAACTAAGATTTTGTTTCTCCTTAGTTAATACTAGAACAAGATGCACGCAATTGTTCAGATGCACATATGTATGGATTTGTAAATAACTGTAATTTTCCATCCATATGAACCAAAGCCCCTGCAAAATAGGCAAACACGATCTTACCAAAGCAGCCACATATTATTAAGGAAGAAATATAGTAAACATTATTTTTATTTTTTGAAGATACAATGGATATGAATTCGAGTTTAGCAATTCAATGGTAAAAGCAAAAATAAAAGACAGCCTAAGATATTGCTGTGTGTAAATGCCAGGTATCAGAGCCTGTTGTGCTGGAAGAGGTTAGGAGTTTAAAAGCTGTGACTCAGGACATACAATTTTCCCAAGCAACCAAGATTGTATTCTTATGCAAATGGTTAGGCTACTAAAAATACCAGGCAATTGAAAGGACCAGCTTTATATAAGCAGAAATGCATACAAATCAGCATTCCATCCAGCTCACCAGCAGGCACCAGCAGGTCTTTTATGGGTGTTTTAAACATCTGCTTTCATCCTCTCTCCCTGACAAGTTGTATCTCTACATGTACCAGATGCTTCCAAGGCTGTGGAGCTGCCAGGGAGTCAGCCCAGGAGATTCAGAAAGGGAAAGTCAATTATCACCAGCAAAGAGGAGCACAACATGGATGACGCGTGCCTTCTCAGGAGACTGGTGGAGTTCCTCCCAAAGGACACACAAAATTTGGGCACTAAAACTGTGGGCTGCAAAAGCCCAATGCAAAGTCTCCAAGAAAATGGTGGGAAGTTGCCCATGGTGCGATAAATACAACCACTACTCCTCCTTCAGGCTTGATCTCCAGCCTGGCAGCGACGGTCCCACCACAAGAACCAGGAACAATGAGAACACACCATCATCATGGTAAAACCCCTGTGATGTGATCTATGATTTCTTTCGATATCTCCTGCCCAGCATAAAGCAACTGAAAAAGTTTGCTCTGTCCCCTCTTAAACCTATGTCCTTCAGCTGGCACATGGCTCTTAGTCTTCTCTGCCAATGGCACAATACTGTGGTACTGAGGGACTCTGATCTGGCAGCACTGCAGCACCACTGCACTGATCTTGGTTGAAAGTGTGCTATAAATGCTTCTATACGTATTTCCAAACAATAGGTAACGTGAGCAATCTGTAGCATCCCTAGGCAAAACTTCTGAATTAGTTACTCAGAAAAAGCTGGACTGACTCCTGACCTTGTGCATCAAGGACCTTGATAACTCAGATGTCAAAGTCTCTTTTTATCCAGAATTCTAGCCTGTGAGAATCTGCTCTAGTGGTCCTTTTGCAGTGGCCAGAGGGGAACCTTAACTGAGCTTCCCATGATAAGTTTCTGCTTCAGCCCAGAGCTCTTACTCACTCTTTCGCAGCATGACATGTTGTGCATGGACCTCTTGAAGAAGCCCTAAGAATGAGTTTTGATCCCATCACCAGATGGCAAGCTGTTTCACTTTTGATAATCCACCACGACTTGGGCCTGGCAGTGTATTTTCTTCTCCTTCCATCCCTCCCACACATTGTATCTTTTTAACCGGTGCTGGCTACCAGACCAAGCAGGGGAAGATTGCTTTTGTCCTCCTTCCTTTGTGCCTTTGTGCAGGGCCAACATACCAGCTCATCTTTTCTGGGGAAGAGTCCTTAATTTCACTCCCAATGAGACATCTGAGAGCCCTCTGACAAGGATCCCTCTGAAGAGATCTCTGAAGCTCTTTCTCATCTGGGCTTGAGATCGTAAGTATTCAGTGTTGCTACACTGGACTCTCTGTAAATAAGGCTTGTGTGTTTTCATTTTCCCCCGTGTTGTTTTCTTTGGGAAAGTTAACAACAACTGGAACAGTTCTAGTGCAACCCCAATATTATTTCCTGAACCAGATGCTTATTTTAACACTGTACGCAGAAACAACAGGAAGTTCCTATAGAAGTGATGGCACTGCAGATTCTTTAAAGCAATTAGTATTTTTGGCAGCAGCTATTTTTACCCACAGAATGCAGCTCAGGGTTAAGAATGAAGGTGTAGAAGAAGCATTACTTTTCCCAGCTCCAGTTTGCTCAGTGCATGCTTTTATAAACTTTATTTTTTCCCTTTAGGAATTCTTCTTTGGGCTGAACCCCAGCATACTAGTCAGAATTACTTCCGGTCCTTACTACTTTACTGCTGCAGCTGAGATGTATCTTGAAAATATATATCAAGCTTTCCATTAGATCAGAGATCCCTTCCTTTTTGAACCCTTCACTATTTTACTAGTTTGGGACTGCATTGCTCAAACCTCCTTCCCCATTTAGCTGAGCATAATTGTTGGCTACCTAGTGGAAAAGTATTCTAGAACTCAACAAAGAGCATCAGTTTTGCTAAAATATGTTTGATACTGCCTAAAAGTGTACAGAACTTGTTTTGACTCTTTTGGTCTCTGCAGAGTAGTGTGAACCCTTGTAGAAAAGATTTTTTTCTAGGAAACAGTTTTGCTGCATCACTGCTATTCACCTCCTGCTTTCTGCAGAGCTTCACTGATTTCGGCTCAAAAATGGCAGCTGAAGTTTCTCATCAATAATAATATTAATAATTAATAATAATAATAGTCTCAGAGCAGGACTCCAGCACACCTGCAGCACACCTACCAGACCAGCATGTGCAGAGTCTCAGGAGGCTTTGATCACTGGGACACAAAGGAGCAACCTAAAGTTACTTTGTAAAGTGAAGAAGCAGCTATGGATAATTCTTAACAAAACACATAAGATTTGCTGTTTACCATTGCATTTCTGCAGTTCTAAAACCAAACTAGCCATGTTGTCAGGAGCCAACATTTTCTGGATACCTCATGCTAGCCTTTGCTGTACTCAAGGGGACACAATGCAGAAGGAATTGATTTGAGAAAGCACAGCGAACTGGCAGCTTTTGCTGAAAGGAGTTTTCTTGTATTTTTATCATGATGATATATCTGGGTTTGGTTGAAAAAATTTATTCAAAATAACAAAACCTGAATTGTTTTCTTTTCCTTTATCCCTCTCACTTTTCTCCTCTTGTTTACTCCCCTGTTTCCCTTAGCAACTGATATAAAGAGGAGAAAAGAGGGTGAAAAATAAACAAACTTTTTTTTTTTTAACGGAAGGATGAGACAGTGCTTCTGTTTCTGTCAAAATACCCAGAAATGTTGCCTCAAAACAGAAAATATGTGAAAATGGTTGTTGAGGGAAATTTTGTCAGACTATTTTTACTGGTATTTTTATCACCATCATCATTAACTCACTATGCTTTCAGCACTACCTCTTACTGCTAGGAAAGACTGGTGACTTCTTCAGAAATCCTGGACTGGATCCAAAGATTTGAAATCCTGTGACAGGATCAAGGCATAAGAGCAGGAGGGTGCCAAGCAACGTCGCAAATGCCGTTCCAGCTGTGGAGATGTTGACTCACTTCTCCTGTCCTAAACTAAAGACCACCTTTTCCTCATCACATACTGGCCTTTCACTGCCACAGAGCACAAACAACAAGCAACTCTCAAGCAAGAAAGTAATTCTTTACCAGAAGAAATCACCTTGAAATATCTATGCTCTGATCTACTAATGTTCTGCCCAAGGGACACCCAATCCTGACTTTTCCTTTCTTCCAAGAATAAGGTATTAGGCAAAGACAAGCCAATGCAAACAACATCATCAGCCCTAAACTCTTAGGGCCATCCCTCTGCATGCTGTGCCCCAAGGTCTCCCTAGGGCCATGAGTTGGGCAGTACCCTCTGTAGGAAACTGTTTCAATTCAGTCCTGATCAAACCTGTGACTGTCTAGACTCTGGGACCAAGAAATACTTTTGCACCTTTGCTTCTGAACAAGGGCAAGATAATGCAGTGAGTGACAGCTTCTCCCTACAAGAGGTCCCAGGGAAGAGACCTCTCACCATGGTGTCACATCTTGCAGTTGTGTTCCTGTGCACCATGCACACACAGCACATCTAAAAAGACTGCATGAGCAGTGTGCTACATGACAGGCAAGTCAGAAGAATTTTTCCCAAACAGATTCAAAAATCCAGACAAAGCTGGTGCCAGATGCAATATAGGTCCGCTCAGATGAGAGAGAGATGCTGGTAGTCGGGAGAGGTTGTGCTGCAAGAAAATAGGATAAAAGTCTATAAGCTGTCAACTGAAGTTGTCAACTGCTTGACAACTGTCAGAGGTGGGAGGGTACAGCCAGAGGTAACTCTGCTCTGAGACTGCTCTGCAGGTCAGAAAGACCTTTTCTATCATTGCCTGAGAAAAAGGCAGCATTGCTGTCAGGAGCAGATCTCATCCCTGTGATCTCTCTGCAAAAGCTATGTCTAAGAACAAGGAAACCAAAGCTTCATGATTTCACTGATCTTAAAAAACATGCAGAGGATTTTTAAGATTAGGGGCTCAGTTTTCCTGCTCTGTTCAAGCTCTTTCTACAGTGAAGTAAAACGAGGAAGGGTCAAGGAGTCGACATAGCCTCACAAGGCAAAGCAAAGGGATGGGAAATGAGGTCTTGCTCTGTGCTGGGGAGAAGTTATGTAACTGTAAAGAAAAAGCACTTTAACTTTGGTGACTGTTGTGCTGTGAGTGTTTTATCGTATTTCAAATTTTCATTTGGATTTGAGACAGATTTTAGAATGTTAGCTTCTCCCATCAGTATATCCCAGACATTCTCAATTCTTCTTGAGAAGGACTATCCTGGAAAGAATTAAGCAGGTCGAGAGGTGAGCCACCACCCTTTTTCTTTCAGTTGCTGAGATGTATTCAGTCCTCAGGGACATTATGGAGAAATGCAATATCCCTATTAAAGGGTCCAGCAGAAGAGGCATCTCAGCCAGCTGTGAAAGACTGATACAGACATAGCAGCACCAGGCTTTGCAATTTCCCTTGGAGTCATTCTGTTTGCAACTGTGTGCTGTGGGCAGCTCTGGTCACTGCAGGAACTGGTGGACTATGTTGGGAACAAGAGAGAGCTGCCTTCCTGGAGATTGCAGCAAGACCAACACAGCAACAGAAGGTGGGGATACCATGCCTGTGCCTGAGTCATGACAAATTCTCTCCTGACAGTATGTTGCACACAAAGAAAGGAAGGATTCACCATGAAAAGCATTAGTACAGAGATGGATGGGTCCTTCTCCATGGCCTTCACCATGATACTGGTCAGTAAAACTAAAAGAAACTGAGTTTGATCAGCCCCCACGTGCTGAAGAGAACCAGCAAGCAGTAAGATGGCTGCTTGCACTTCCCTTATCTTCAGGCCACAGGAAGATTCTGAAATAATTCAAAGCAAAGGAGGAAGAACTTTGAATGCTCCTGCTCCCAATGTGCTGTGTACACATTGCTTGACTCAAAGAAGATGAGAAGAATCAGAGAGCAGAGTACCACAAAGTTGTCAGTTGCCATCTGTTAAGCATTTTGCAAGTGGCTGCCACCACAACTGCATCTACTTTTAAAGATATTTGGATGAAAATGAGTGAGATACGTCCAGTAGAGAGCAGGGAGAAGACTGAGCAGCAAGTGAAGGAGGCAGAGGAAGTCGAAGTAGGTTGAGGGAGTAAAGAGCCCCTCAGCAGTGCTGAGAGTGTGGGAGAACAGGATTGGGTAGGGCTAAAACATTTGCAGGCGAGTAGGAAGGAAGCAGATGCATATAAGGGGATGGAGTGGGGGGCAGTAGGAGAGCAGGAAAAGCACTGTGTCTAAAGAGTCCTGCAAGGATCATACCACAGGTAGAAATCTTCCCTTTAAGGACTGCAATCACAATTACACTGGTTGAATTAGGGGGATATGGCACTGTAAATAGAAGTGGTTTACACAAAGAGCAAACCCCTCTGCTAAGAGGTTATCTAGAGAAGTATGGAAACATTAATTTAGGAGGCAATTTTTAACCTCGGCAGCTGCCTTACCCATTCTCCCCAAAAAGGCAGATGAAACCTGATGGATACAGGGTTCCGGAATGCTAAGGCATATTTCTTGTTTAGTGAATGTTCCTGATTTATACAATGATAACAAGAGTCCAGGGACATCACTACTCTGCCTTTCTGTGTCTGTGGGTTAGAAGTTTAAAGTCTTAGTATTGCCATAATTTTTTTTAAAACACTGAAACACCCAGTCTGGACATGTTGTATCTTTCCCACTAGCTGGCATTCTGCAGCAACAGTCTCATTTGTATTCTGTCTCTTACTTGAGCAAAGAAAAAAACACTCTGCATTGCCACAACTAAGTCCTTCCCCACTGCAATACAGAGATTGCCAAACAGTCACACTAAATTCAACATGTTCGTACTAACATATTTTATTCATACTGATGGTCTGCTTCACAGTGTGTTCCCAAAGACTTGATTTAAAATTTAAGCTCCAGACTCCTAACAAAATATGTAAAGCAAAACAAAGTCAGTATCTTTTTGTACATAGCAGTACAACAGAGCTGTTTCTCCTTCAAGGCTCATCTATCACAGATTTCAGGCTGGAGGTTTTTTTTCTCCACACAGAGTTGGAGTGTCTTCCCGTACAAAGGAGAAATTTGTGACTTCTAAAAGAGTCATTGTCTATAAAGTCCTACTTCTTTTTTGAGTTAAAAATTAATTTCAGGCTATGGATAAGTTTTGGACTTGATTATCCCTCAAAGTGAGGCTTCCTCCAAGATAATGTTCTTAAGTGGACTCTGTCTTGACAGGCAAAGTCCCTAACACCAAACCAGCTGTTGGGGCATTGTATTTCTGTCTTGACAAGCAGGAGTGGCCACGTCTGTTGGGGATTAAAGTTTCCCTGGCCCCTCCTGGTTGGATCTTCACACAGCAGGCTTTTCTTTACACTCTGATCCTATTCGTGAAAGAAAGTCCAGCTAAACACATCAGGTAACTTCAAGTAAGACATTGGAGGGAATCTGAAAGCTTTGTGGGCCAGAGTCATTTTTCATAGGGTTGCATTTGCTGTCAGCAAGGCCAGCATTTCACCCGTGGGAAGAACTTACAGGAGCATCCTCCATGTGCAATAAAGGCTATGTAACATTTTGCTCCAAGCCACACAAGCCATGGCACTCTGTCACACAGTGGATACTCAGGCAGCTGGAAAGTAGCTGGGCTACACTAAACTCTTTCCACAACCCACGGAGAAAAAAGACTCTCCAAGGGATGGTTCACAGTCTCTCATACGTGTTTTGGGATAAGAGGACTCACCATCTGAAACTCCCTCCATCATGTTAGAGAGCAGGAAGAGTTCACAGCAGGCACTGCTACTTTTCTGATACCCAGACTGAATGAGGCAGATCTATCCTTTCTTTTGTGGGCAGAGCAAAACACCTGCAGAGAAATGGGGAAAAAAGAAATATCAGCTGCTGGTGATGATCTGTGTCAGGAGCAGCAGGCCAGAAAAGATGCCTCCCCTTATGCTGTGTGAGCCATTTCCTGCAACACTTGAGTTTCTTCTCACTGACTCCTGTTAGCAACTGCTTTGTGAATTTTTACTGGCAGCAGTCTGAGTTCACCCTTGGCACCACATACAATCCCCACAGCCATGAGGTTGAGCACTGCTCCATGAGTGACAGTGCAGTCCAGGAATGGCAAGACTGGGCTGAGCTGGGAGCCAGAAAAGATGATGAGGGCAGGTCCAGTGGCAATAACCATAACCAGCTGCAGTCCAGGCAAGGCCAAAGTAATAAGGAAGGCCTGAGGTCAAGCTAGGAACTTGAGCCAAACCTAGACACAACACACATTTCACACAGTTCAGGCCAGCTCTAAGGCAAGGATTTCAGCTTCAATGCTGCCCCTGGGACAGGTGGAGGGTGGTTGGAGCAATGACAGCTTGCTGGAGTACTCCAGTCCCCGACAGCTGTTGTGAGGGGCAGTCTAGGAACAGGGTTAGTCCTAGACTAGCTAAGCACTTCTAACACTTAACCAGCAACAGGGCTTACCCTCAGACATGCAGGGTAGGTTTCAAATTCCCACCCTACTCTAAGACCTCTTCCTCTCCCACTCTTCATTGTTATGTAACCATTAATAGTTTCTCGTGCAAGGAGCTGGAAGCAGAGGGAGAGCTAAGAATAGAACACTACCAAATGCTACAATCAATGACCTGCAAAGGCGTGGAGAAGAGACGCTGGCTGCCAGCTTATCCTTCTCCCACCAGGGCCGCCCAGGCGGCACCAGCTCCCTGGCTGAGGCAGCTCAGCCACGGCTATAATTCAGTGTGAGTCAAAAGTTTTATTTTGACAGGAAAAGCTGAAACAGCAGAGGGCTTCTTGCCATCGTCTCTGGACAAGCCAAGGAGAGGCAGGAATGGTTTGTTTAATGCCATGTCTCATTATTCCTGGCACTTCATGACTCATTAAATGTCCTAGTTTTGTAACTAACTCCTGCTGAGCTCAACATTTGATACACATTTATGGGTGGCCTGCTGGCTGTACTAACAATTCATAATTCCCCTAACCATCTTAACTCCTTCCTTTGCACGCCAGGCTTCCTTTAAACAACTATAAGAAAAAGATACTGGGGACTTCAGTTCTTAACATAGAATGAATCACACGTATCTGGACAACTTATTAATATAGCTATATGCTGCAGTTAGGTACACTCGTTCTGAGTTCAGATAAACTATGCTGGATCCTAATGCTTCTTACACTGCTCTCCTTCTGTACCCATTTGGCTTTTACCAAAGCCATGGATATATCCATGCAGATGAATGCTTGATATTGACGTCCCTTCAGAAGAAGGTCAGCAGCACACTCAGCAATATTTATTCACTTGTACAGAATGGGAACAGGAGCCAGATGACCCTTCTTGGCCATTACATCTGGGAATTAGAAGTAAGGGGCCTCTGTTCAGGAACCTTCTTGTGATATCAGTGGTTTTGTCAGCTTCGCCCCAGTTTTCCAGCTTGCTTTCTTTGCAAAAGGTCAGTGAGAA
Source organism: Cnemophilus loriae (assembly GCA_013397755.1). Classification (NCBI taxonomy): domain Eukaryota; kingdom Metazoa; phylum Chordata; class Aves; order Passeriformes; family Corvidae; genus Cnemophilus; species Cnemophilus loriae. The sequence goes on from VZTF01000391.1 coordinate 3,503,057, forward strand.
TTCACAGCAGAGCTCAGCAATATGTTGACCCAGCCTAACAACTGATTCAAACAGGGTAACTGCAAGCACTCAGCACAAGTCTGAGAGGCGCCTGTATTTTTTGAGGTGACAGCATATTTAACCTGCCTCTTCTGAAAACATCATGCATGGTCACCTTGGAGGTAGGTAGACAGGTCTGTGATTTAGGTTAATTTTTCTCTCATTCACTTGAAGCACAGAATCACTTAGTCTGGTCACACTGACAATATGTGATTTTGTGTATACAGTCAAAAAAATCCAGTCTGTGTATTTCAGGGCATGACTGAAAAGCCACTAGCAAAATCACACAGTTCTAAACTGAAGGTACCTTGGGTTACTTTAAACTCTAGGTGGAAGTTATTTGCAGCTTCAATCAAAGAGTGTCATAGAAGTGTGTCTGATTTTAGGCTAATTGTATGAGAATGGTCTCAAATTCAGCAGTGTCAGAGAGCATTCAGACTGGCTTTGTACTGGGTTTGGTTGGGACGGACTTAACTTTCTTCACAGCAACGTATAGAGTCTGTGCCTTTCATCTGTGGTTAAAATAGCACCGGTAGCACACGGGTTTGGGTATTGCTGAGCAGTGCTAGCACAGTGTCAGGGCTTTCTCTCCAACACCCCACCAACAATGCCGAAGGTCTGTTGGCTGGAGATGGGCAAGAGATTGGGAGGGGGAATAATTGGGACAGCTGACCCAAATAACCAAAAAGGGATATCCCATGCCCTATGATGTCCTCCTTAGAAATATAAGCTGAAGGAAAGGAGAATGATGGGAGGACACTTGTGGCGATGTCATCTGTCTTCCCAAGCAACCACTATGCCTATTGAGGCCTGGCTTCCCGAAAAATAGCTGGACATCTGCCTGCTGATGGGTTGTAGCGAATGAATTTCTCTTTTTACTTTGCTTCCATGTGCAGCTTTTGCTTTTCTTAACAACTGCACTTTTACCAAACCATGAGATTTTCTGTGTCATTTTATCCCCCAGCCCTTTCAAGGAGAGGAGTGAGGAAGCAGCTGGGTGGATGTTTGGCAGTCAGTCAAGGCCAACCCTCCACAGGGTTCTGGACAAAGATTAATTTTCTTGACTGTACTTTCCATTTTGGTTACTGCTGATGGCAAAGAAAAGAGATGATGTAAACTTCAAAGGCAGTTTCATAGGAGAATTGTCAATTTCATTTAATACTGCCAACCTTGAACATTCAATAAACATCAGTCCTGATTAAAAAGTAGAAAAACCACTTGGGGTCTTATCTGTTAAGCCTTGGTGTGCGAGCCCACAAGGATGTGGTTTTATGACCAGCATATTCTAGTTCAAGCCTGTGCTACCCTACTGAGACTGGCCCCACCCTCCCTAGCCTGTTTAATATTCCTGCTGCTTGACTTAGGTCAACACTAGCAGTCAGGAAGAGAGTCAAATGAGTGTCAAGATCTGGCTGACAAAACAGTGGCAAGAAGGGTCTTGTTCATCCTTGCAAAATCTTTTGTTTCAGAGGTGGTTTGCAGTAGCAGCAAGACTGTGTTCAGAGGTTGCCATAGGGTGGTCCAGGAGGAGCAGATGACGCAGGAGGTCTACACAGGAGTACAGTTTGTCACTGCAGCATTTCTCACTGTGTGCAGCAGTTCCTGTCAGCAGGAGAAAAAACAATCACTGATTTCAGTCAAGTGCTTTGACTGCAGCGTTTCTGTCTTCATCCTGCATTGCTTTATGCAAGGTTTAGACACTTAGTATTGGTGACTCGCGCTTTTGCTGAAGGATGCATTTTAAAGTTAGAAACATGGCTGTTACAAAACAAAGAAAGTGCACAAATTCACCCCTGGAGGAGTGAAAACAACAAACTGCAATGCACAGGCTTCAGTGTCAGAGAATATGTTTCTCTGGAAGGGATTTAGTTATTTTCTTACCCCATGAAACAAGTGCCATCTCTCAGAAAAGACTCCCGGTGAGGATTTTGATCCCTTGGGAAGGAGGATGAGTTAGCAGTTAGAGATGAAATGCAAAGGTGTTTTCAGCATAGCAGCTGGCTGCTCGGTTTCCTAATACAGTACATTACATTGTTAATGGAAATGTTGCTTTGTACCTTCTGGTTTTCTCCCAGTAGAATTAATTCCAGCACTGTTTGCATGCCAAGCATGCACACTCACAGCTATGAGCTCTGGGGAGAGGGAGAAGGCACAGCTTGGACCTGCACTGATAAAATCACAAAGATTCTGCAACAGGGCTGGGAGCTGAACCTGCTGCCCTTGCCAAGTGACTTCACCATGAGACCATCTTTTCTTCTGTCCACAGGAACTGTCACACACCACTACAGACAGACCTTGGGAGTCAGCAGATTGGGGCAAAGGCATCTGGCTGTTTTGAAGTCCTTTGGGATATCTGCAGGAACAGAAGTCTTCTGTTCCACTCTGTGATGCAGCAAAGAGGGAAAAACGCCCACCATTTCCCACAGAGCAGCTAACCCTTCCCAGTTTGCTAATCCAATCTGCACTCCTGCTCCTGCCAGGAATCAATCTGTTTCAAGGCTGCACGTGTCATTTATTAAGAAATAAGAGAGAGCAGGGACGAGCAGCTTTAAAAGCAGCAAGCCGTGCAGGGGCCGGGAGACACAGGCTGCCAAGTCTTTGGGAACACTCAGAGATGAAAGTACCACAGGAGTGCCACATGGCAGTGCTGCTGGTATAGGTACCGTGCTGCTGAAGTACCTCTCCACATGCCAGTTATGAAGAGACACAAATCGTGGAGCTGGAGACACAGAACTCACTAAATCAAATGGTCACAAAATGGGAAGTAAAGGGAGTATATTTTTCCACGCTATAGGAGCCACTGACCCAAGCTGAAAGCCCTGGGAGAAAAAGCAACAGGGCACACAAGTACTTCCCTGGGAGCTGACTGTGAATGAAGCGGCTTGGTTTTCACTTGGATTTGCAGACACATGTTTGTGAAGAAAATGAGGGTGGAAAAGCTGGAGAAATTTCTGAGAGGACTAGAGGCTTGTACATGAGAGAGGGAAAAGTACCTAATACTGCGTGTTGTGGTGGGGGTGCTCAAGGTACACAAACTACAGACACATCCAACTTGTATTTCGTCCTGCTGAAAGCAAGTCACAACTCCTAATTAGCTGTTCAGACTAAAAGGAGGTAATTTATTTTCCAAGTGCTTAGGAAAAAGAGTGAAATTGTAGGATGTGAGGAAGAGCTTTTGCTCTATTATTGCAGTGCCAAAGCATAGCATCTTAAATAAAGTCAGCAGTATTATTTTGTGCATGCTTAGGAGGAAACTGTAATCCCTTATCTAACATTACCTGAGTCTGCATTTACCACAGTGTAAATCAGGCCATAACTATATATGCACAGCCATTAACTTATTGGGTCCCAATCAGCATAACTACTATCACTGTTTTGTATACTGGAAGAAGAAAACACAACAGTAAATGTGTTTACTGGCTACTTTGTTTCCAGAAAGACAACTTGCATATATTTCTTTACATCACTGGAGAACAAAGTTCTTAATACTGACAAGATAAAAACTTCCTAAAGCCAAAGCCTTAGAATCACTAAGGTTGCAAAATAACTCTAAGATCATCAGGTCCAATAATTAACCCAATACTGCCAAGTCCATCACTAAACAGTGTCCCTATGTGCCACGTCTTCTGAATATCTCCGGAGAAGGTGACTGCACCATTTTCTCAAGCAGCCTGTTCCAGTGCTGGACAATCCTTCTGGTGAAAAAATTTTTCTTAATATCTAATCTAAACCTCCCCTGGCACAACTTGAGGCCATTTTCTCTTGTCCAATCACTTGTTATATGGGACCAGAGACCAACTCCACATCTGGCTACAACCTCCTTTCAGACAGTTCTTGAGAGCAGTGTCTTCCCTGAGCCTCCTTTTCTCCAGGCTAAACAACCCCAGCCGCTCCTCACAGGACTTGTGCTCCGGACCCTTCCCCAGCCCCACTGCCCTTCTCTGGACATGCTCCAGCACCTCAATGTCTTTCTTGTAGAGAGGGGCCCAGAACTGTTCACAGTTATCAAGATGCGGCCTCACCAGTGCCGAGTACAGGGGGACAATCACTGCCCTGGTCCTGCTGGCCACACTATTGCTGATCCAGGCCAGGATGCCACTGGCCTTCTTGGCCACCTGGGCACATGCTGGCCAAAAGCAGTGCAAGGTCAAACCCCTGCTTTTTTGCCCAGTGTTCACCAAGCAGAGAGTGATTCCTGAACCTGTCAAAAATGTCTGTCAGGGTGATGAGTCTCCTCTTGAGAATCTTGGAGGTTATCCGGCAGCTTGTCCAGTCAGCTCAGCCTTGGTTAAAAAATCAAAGGGATCATTTGAAGCTGAAAGTCAGTAACTGTGGGATTTTGCAAATACCAGTCTGCCTGCAACATATCTCTTGTGCAACACAGAATACTGTTCAGACATAGGGATTTTTTATTCAGTTCAAAAAGGAATTAATGTTCAAACGTAGCTGTAACAAAGCTCTCTGTAGCGCTGACAGTGTAAATTAGTTGCAGTCTACAACTTCCTTGTGAGGGGAGGTGGAGGGGCAGGTACTGATCTCTTCTCTCTGGTGAACAGTGACAGGACCCGAGGGACTGGCCTAAAGTTGAGTCAGGGGAGGTTTAGTTTGGATATTACGAAAATGTTCTTCACCCAGAGGGTGGTTGGGCACTGGAACAGGCTCCCCAGGGAAGTGGTCAGAGCACCAAGCCTGACAGAGTTCATTAAGTGTTTAGAAATGCTGTCAGGCACATAGTGTGACTCTTGGGGATGCTTCTGTGCAGGGCTAAGTTGGACTCTATGATCCTTTTGGGTCACTTTCAACACAGAATATTCTGCGACTCCATGATCCTGTAATTTTAAGATACTTATTTTCAGCAGTTTGACATACATTAACTACACTTTGTAAAACATAGAAATACTGTTCAAAAAGACAGTAAATACCCTCATAGCAATGGCACCCCCTTATCCCAGCAGACTCAAACAGGTCCACACTCTTGACCTGTGGCTCGTCCTGAAGGCCATTTTAATTGCAGGGGACAAGAGAAATTGACCTGCTGGGACTGTAGTTATTGTGAGACCAAAACCTTCCCCTGACATGCCCTGAGCCAGCCTGAGCCACAGCAGATGAGGCTGGGTAAGGCCAAGACAGGCTGGAGAAATGGGCACATGGGAATCTCATGACGACATTGTGCAAGACCAAGCGCAAGGTGCTGCACCTGGGTCGGGGCAACCCTGGTATCAACACAGGCTGGGGGATGAACAGATTGAGAGCAGCTCTGACCAGAAGGGCTTGGGGGTGCTGGTGGATGAGAGGCTGGACATGCATGGTCAAGTGCATTCAGAGCCCAGAAAGCCAAACGTGTCCTGGGGCTGCATCCAAAGCAGGGCAAGGGAGGGGATTCCGCCCCTCTGCTCTGTGAGAGCCCATCTGGAACACTGCATCCAGCTCTGGGGCCCACAGCACATGAAGGACATGGACACCTCTTGGAGTGAGTTCAGAGGAGACCAACAAGATGGTCAGAGGGATGGAGCACCTCTCTTACACGGAAAGGCTGAGAGAATTGGGTTTGTTCAGCCTGGGAAAGAGGCGGCTTTGAGGTGACATAATTGTGGTCTTCCAGTACCTGAAGGGAACTCACAGGCAAGATGGGGAAAGGTTATTTACAAGAGCATGTAGTGACAGGAGGAGGGGAAATGGGTTCAAATCGACGGAGTA
>VZTF01000393.1:4088-42972 GCA_013397755.1 Cnemophilus loriae
GGGATACTGAAGAAGCCAAGAAAATTGTCTGCGATATTTTCAGGGAATTAGATGCTTTCACAAAGGTCAGGAAGGAAATCAAGCGGTTGCCCCCTCCTCTTGCCAGCTGGATGCTGAGTAGTTTTCACTGCTGATGGCGCTTTCTTTGGAAGGACTTGAAAAAAAGCTGCTACGGGTCAGGCTCATGGTGGGGAGGGTGATAAATGTCTGATTTTTATCAGGCCGATAAAAATGTTTGGATTTGGAGAGGCAGCTGGAGTTCACGGTCCTTTGTGCCTGCAGGTTTCAATTGCCTCCCTCGCCCTTCGCAGGTATTTCAGTCTTAGGAATAAATAAACAAGGAGCGAAGTGTGAACTGTACCTGTACCACCAGGACACCGCCGCTCCCTCCCCCTCATCCCGCCCAGGTCCTGATGCCCGGGGGGCACACCAAGAGCTCCTGCGTCTGTCCCTGTAATGGATCGGGGTGTTTCTGCCGTGGAAAGGAGCTTTTTGTCTCCTCTCCTCTAAACAAGTTGTGTTTTCCTTCCTCATTTCTCGCCTCTCACCTCCCTGTTCTTGCAGTCTAACGCTGCTTTTCCTCCCCGCAGGCCCCGCTGCCGGGCGAAGGGGAACAGAAATCAGGCAAAAACCATCTCTTCACGGTATTATTTGCAGACAGGGTTTCCTGCGGGGATTAGGGGATGTTTCTCAGCACGGGATTTACAGACGCCTACCCCGAAATCAGGGGAGAGCTCCTGGTCCCTCTGCAGCCGTGAGGGCTGAGCCCTGCCCGGGGTGCGGGATCCAGGCAGGGCAGGGAACATCGCGTACCCCAGAGCTCTCCCTCCTTTCACCCAGCACTGCGGACACGCGTTCTCCTCCTGGCTGCGGACAAGCCGTGCAGTTTTTCAGCCTATTGCACCCTCTAATTGCACCTGATGTGCTCATGAAACTCCTTCCTTGGCCGGTTGTAGGAAGTTCCGATCATTGCTGACGACAGCCGGGCACTGGGACACCGCTGGAGCAAGACCCGGGCTGCCACACGCCTGCCTGGGGGTGCAGCTTTGCTTAAAAATAGCCACAAGCAGAGAAAGGGGGGAAATTCAACGGGGTTCAGCTTCTGGCATTGAGAAACCAGGGCTGAGCCCCAGAGGGGGAAATCCTCACAGAGGCACAGGGCATTGCTCACCCCGCAGTATCAGCCCCAGCCAAACATTGCACCCGGGGCTGACCTTGCTTTCCTGGCAGCCAAGGGACAGGAAAAGCCAGGAAGGGGCTGCAGAGATGCAGAATTCAGCCTCATTCAGCTGATTTCATCTTGGGGACTTGCTGCTTTTGCTCAATCCTCTGCTCTGAGCTCCCCATGTGTTGTCACCGTCACACTCGGAGCCATGCAGGAATTGTTTCAAGAGCAGTAAATTCTTCCCGAGGTCAACCCTCTGCAAACTGTTTTTTTTTTTAATTTCTTTTAATTTATAGCTCTTCAGGCAAGAGGACAAGGGTTTAAACCTTATTTCTTTTGAGTGGTCAGATTTGTGCCCTAACTAGAGGTGTTTGGTTATAATTGGCTGAGTTAAAGGGCAGCAGGAAAGGAGATGGGAGAGCTGTAAATGTGATGCCTGGCTTTGATGAATATAGGGAAGAAGGAAGGACGAGAGCCTGGATTCAATCTCAATTCACCAAATTAAAAGCAAAATCATTCAAGGTTTCCTCCACTGTCCTCAGAGAGGTGGGTGCCTCCAAATGTGTCTTGGATGGTCCCTGGGAAGACCCAGTAAACCTTAAGGCCAAAAATGGGGAGGTGTACAATCGGTGTCCATCAGCCAGGATTGATGACCCCAAAGGAGCCTCCCAGACTGAGGTTCGTATTTAAAATCCCAGGAAAGGAGGTTTATTTGTAATTTTTAAAAATAATCATATTCTGTAATTCTCAAAAAATATAATTTGGAAATAACATTCTGAATCTGCAAATATCCATTGGAGCAGGGACATTTCTCAAAGCTGGCAGGTCTGTTCAGAAATGGGTCCAGGAGGATTGAGCAACATCCTGTGAAAGTTCCTGACCTTACAAGACTAGTGCAAAACAAAACTCACCCCATAAATGGGCTAAATCATAAAGATAATTGACTCCATAGGTTGCAGAGAAGGCAAATTTAGGGTGGATATTATAAAGAAATTCTTTACTGTGAGTGTGGTGAGGCCCTGGCACAGGTTGCCCAGAGAAGTTGTGGCTGCCCCATCTCTGGAAGTGTCCAAGGTTGGATGGGGCTTGAAGCAACCTATTTTTGTGGAAGGTGTCCCTGCCCATGGCAGGGGTTGGAGCTGGATGATCTTAAAGGTCACTTCCAACCCAGGCCATTCTGTGATTCTATGAAACACGGGTTTCTAAAAGTGGTTAGAGGGTAATTAAATGGCAAGAAGTTGGGATATTCCAGTCTCAGGAATTAATTGCTGGTTGTCCTTGAAATAAAACCTGGCTGCAAAAGTTCAGGCTTGGTCCCAACAGCAAGGGTCAAAGGGTGCAGATCAGTCAGAGAGCCAAAATTCAGGTCTTGGCATTGTCAGAGCTTCTGAAAAGACAATATTCACATTAGCCTGACACTGAGTAGAGCCTTCTACTCCCAGGTACTTTTCAGTTACATGAAAGGAACACTTCCCTGTTTGTCCTGTTATTTTAAGGTGTGAAATTCCCCACTGAAAATCCTGGGACCGATTTAGGGTGTAAATCCACAGGATGTTAAACTTGACTTTAGGTTACCTCATCCCTAATCAGGAGGCCACAAGCACCTGTGACAAGGCACTGATCCAGCACAAAAATCCTGCTGGCCTGAGAGAAAAAAGTGTGTTTACAGGGCTACTCTGTCCCAGCTGCCAGCTCAGATGTTCCCTGTGCTGCTGCTGCCAGCAGAACTTGGCATGCGTTACCACAGTGCCTTCTCTGGGAAAATCAGCAGAATTACAGCCATTTGCTCACACCTGAACCACACCTAATTTGGAACTTGTTGTGGTTTAACGCCGGCTGGGAGCTCAGCTCCACTCGCTCACTCCCCCACAGTGGGATGGGGGAGAGAACTGGAAGGTGAAAACTGGAAAACTCATGGGTTGAGATACAGACAGTTTGATGGGTAAAATGAAAGCCACGTGCACGAGCAAAGCAAAACAAGGAATTAATTCCCCACTTCTCACAGGTGTCCAGTGGTCCCCAGGAAAGCAGGGCTCCTTTGCATGTAGAGATGGCTTGGGAAGGCAAACACCATCACCCCGAATGTCCCCCCTTTCCTAAGCATCTCAAAATGTGTTATGAAATATTTTTGGTCAGTTTGGGGTCAGCTCTGTCCCCTCCTAACTCCTTGTGCTCCCCCAACCTCCTCGGTGGTGGGGTGAGGATGAGGAATAGAAAAACCTTGACTCTGTGTAAGCCCTGCTCAGCAAAAACAAAAACATCTCTGTATTATCAACACTGTTTTGGTCACAAGTCTGAAACACAGCCCCAGAGCAGCTACTCTGAAGAAAATCAACCCTTCCCAGCCCAAGCCAGCACAGTGCTGCAAAGCGATGCAGCATTTTGGAGATCTGATGGGAAGAACAAAGAATTCCAGCCCTCCTGTACGCACAGATTGCTACAGGATTTATTTTCCCAGAGGTGCCCAATGGCTGGAGTTGATTGTGTTCACGAAGAACTTAACTCCCAGCCAGGTGATGCACCTGGGATGCAGCTCTCCGGGTCTCCTGCCCGCAGGTGCTCAGTGTTGGATGTGAAACCCCCCACGGATGATGAGTCTGTTCAGGCCATGATCACCCTCCATCACCCTCCGGAAATCACAGCCTGTCATTATCCCATGGACTTTGCTACCAAACTGTTTCCTAACTTCTCATTACCACCCACCCTTCATTAAGAGCCTGGATCGTTATCTCATCGTTGCAGGTTATTAAATCAAACAATGGCAAAAGCTGTGGCCTTTCTGGGGCTGACTCACATCGTTATGTAACAAGCCCGGGCCAGTGACAACCTCAGCATCGTCATGGTGACAGAGAAGCGTCTCCAAAGTTGTAGGCAGTGATATGGTGAAGCCAGATACCCCAGAGATGCTGGGGAATCTCTTCAAAGTAATGCAAAAAAACTAAAACACAAAGCTCTGCGGGAGAACATGTGGTGGTTCATATTTTGATGATCAAGGAGGACGTGCTTGTAGGCAGCAGCGGGCAGCAGATTAATCACAGCCTAGGAGAAAGGGTATTTTTTATCTCAGGTCTCAACCCCCGCTGATAATCAGTTTGGCTCCTGATACAGGGGCTTTTGAAGCAGCATCCCAGAAGGATCTGCACTGCCTGGGAGGCTCAGATGGAAAGGTTCCCCTGAGGGATGCTGAGCAGGGAGGAGGCGTTGAAGCTCAGCTCCGGCTGTTCTGCCTCCAACCACAGCAAAGCTGTGGGTAGAGTTTGGGAAGAATTTATGTAATTTTGGGGTGTCTACAAGGAATTGGTCACCTCTGACCACTTCTACCACCTGTGGAGAGAAATGGGCACTCACTTGCACTCTGAACAACTCAGCTGCCCTGCTGTGGGTACTGACTGCAAACCAGGATGAGGTGTGTCCCGGAGGAGTTTGTGTCCTCTGAGCACAGAGGAACCTCAGAGCTATGCCCAAAACCATTCCATGCACATCTCAGTGCTCTCCAGCACGAGGTGACCCAGAACGCAATTCCTTGTCTAATCCAGAGTCCCATGCAGGGAGGAAGAGCAGAGCTTTGGTGAGGAGCTGCATTTCAAAATCGTGTACGTGCCGAGGATCTTCCCACCCACACCTCGCCTCTGTGAGCACGTCTGCCCCATGGACAACCTGCTCATCCCTGCTTCCTCACAGGCCTGGGATGATCCAGACAATGGTTGCCCAACAGTGGCCCACACACCTCAGCTCTGGCCAAGAAGAACCACTTTTGGGACCAGCACCACTCCTGGGGTTGAGCTGTTCCCTGGATCAGCCTCCCCAAGGGCTCCCCTCTCCATTCAGCTGGTGGAAACCACAAGGCATCCAGAGGTGAGGTCTAAGTGTCCCACTTTTCCGGAGTGTTGCCATGTGCTTTTAAACTTGAGACCTGCAGGCACTGCTTTTAGAAGGTCTGTGAAAGCCAAGTAAGAGGGAAAGTGTGTGGTCAATAAGCTGAAATTCAGAATAGTAAGGTCCAGTTTTGTTTCTGTATCTTTTACTGTAGCTCCCCACGGTCTAAACCTCTCTCAGGGAACCTCCAGTTTCCTAACACCTCTCCAAACCAAGTTTTGGACCCAAATCACTGGAATCAGATCACACAGATTGCTGGAATGCAGCAGTTAAATAATCAAATTTCCTTATCATGGTTTTCTTAAAATTTTTCCACTTACAGAGCGATGATTTGAACCCATTTAAGTCCTAGCAGATGATTTTCATTTGTGCATTTCATTCTTTTTTGCCTATGCCATGGAGACCTGGCTGGGAAAAAAAGAAAAAGGCTTAAATTGTTAAAAAATATCTACAGAATTTGTTTCTTCTTTCCCTGATATTTTCCAATCAGACATGAAATATATTAATGGAAAATTTCTCTGGAATTTTGGGGCAAGCTGAAACAACACGGGGAGCTTGCTGCCAACATATTTTCTCAAATACATTTATATTTTCCAACCAGCAATGACAAGCTGTTAACAGCTCTTTCGGGAAAGAAAATTGAGCTGAATGTTTAGATTTCTGCCCCGGAGTTTAACAGGGAGTAGCAAAGCAGAGTGTGGGTGCCTGGCAGGGGTCACAAGGAAAGATGCTGTGCTTCAAAGCACTTGGGAGGGCCTCAGTTTTCTCCCAAACAACTGCTGTTACTTGAGCTGAGAGACAGAGCCAGGAGGGGATGGCACAGGTGGAAGCACATCTTGGCCACTGATTATGGCTTGTCCTCACTGAATAATGATGGAGACGGGGGATAACCACTTTTATTGTGTCTGCTTCAGCATTCCCAGCAACACCATCCATTAGGGAATCACAGAATGGTTTGGGATGGAAGAGACAGAAAAGATTATCCAGTTCCAACCTCCCTGCCACGGGCAGGGACACTTTCCACTATCCCAGGGTGCTCCAAGCCCCATCCAACCTGGCCTTGAACACTTCCAGGGATGGGGTATCCACAGCTGCTCTGGATAACCTGTTCCACCACAAACTCTGTGCCACAAATAGAACACTTGTCAAACTAAACAAATGACCCCAGGACAAGGGCTCACCTCACGTGTCCATCCTCCTGTGCCCCCCCGCACAGCTCTGGTGGGTTCGTGCTCCCCGCATGTGCCGGGGCTGGTGCCTGCAGTGACAGCACGGCCACAGCCAGGGTTTCACATTTCCCAGCCCAGCTGTTTACCCAGAGCTCAGCCTGAAGGAAAACAACTGCTAGACAGTCAACAAGAGATCTGAGGGCCACCCGACTCCTGGGCAGGCTTTCCTGCCAACTTCCCTATAAAGAAAGAGAGCGGGGCTCGGATGACCTTCCTTCAGTTCATGTTGTGTGTTTATCACCCGGGCTGGGACAGCCCCAGGCACCTGATTGATGGGCACCTTTCACCCACTGCCGGGTGAAGGTGCTTGTGATGCCTCAGGGGTTCCATGGATGGTCACTGAGCCAGTGGGAGATACAGTTTGTACCCATGGAGCAGAGCCCAGAGCAACTCCCAAACCTGCCAGCTATGCAAAAGCAAGGCCTTTCTGCAGCTGTGGCTAAGGGGGATCCCACCAGGATGGGATGAGATGAAAGTGGGGTAGCCAGAGGGTCACAGGAGCTGTAGGATCTGCAGGACATGCTTAGAGCATGGATGTGCTGTGTCCCCTCCCTGTCTTGCCCTAAACACTGGTGCTCGTTCCAGACCTGACCAGCTGAACATCCCTGAAAACCCATCTCATGGAGGCTCGAACTCATCTCAGCCCAGAGACTGAGCAAGCACAGCTCCCCTGGACACGTGCAGGAGCACACGCAACCACCCCAGCCCCTGGCAGCCGCCAGAGCCTTCGGATGCTGCTCAGAATTCTGGTCCTCTTGCATTCAGACAGAGCCAGTCATCGATGACAGGGGTGCCTAAAGCTCAGCCCTGGCACACGCCAGCCTCATCCCACACTGCCTTGTCCCGTCTTGTCTGCAGCCAGGCTGTTACCTGCCAGGCCACCCAACCCCGTGGCTGCCAGCACGGCGTGACAGCACATCCCAAAGCCAGGCTGGAAAAGGTAACCTCAGGTCGTCCAGAATTTGGGCTAGTAAAGTCACATCCATGAAAGAACGCTTCCCACCCTCATGCCTTCCACCTAATTGCTGCTGTTGCAACAGTCGTACACGATTTAATGGTTTATTGCATTGTTGTTTTATTTATGGTGTAAATGTTGTTGGACGTGATCAGTTTCTCAGCAGCTCAGCTGCACTCAAAAATTATTAAGAGAAGGAAAAAAAAAAAAGGAAAGGAGAAACACAGCAGCAACCAGAGGTGATTTAATGTTTAAGGGAAACAAAGGCTTTGCTGACTGTGTTCCTCCGTGCACATGATCTTCACAGCTGGCAGGAGGTGGAACTGCATTCCCTGCCTTCGGCAAAGCCACCTTGGAGAAAAAAATAAACACAAAAATCACTGCTGGCAGGTGCCTCTTCTGCCTCAGCTCATCCTGCTCAGCTTGGTTCAGCAACATGGAGATTTTGGTGGTGAAGCTACTTCTGAGTCCCTCTTCCCACCCCAAAGCCTTGTCCTCAGCTGTGAATGAGATCCAGCCCTGCAGCTGGGAAATGGACCAAGGCTGGGAAAAAAAACAAAACAAACCAACTTTTTTTAATCTTTATTATTATTCTCTATACTGTTTATTCTATATTTTTTTTTTACTTTGTTCTGAATGGGAATGCTGTTTTGTGAGCATGGATCCATCCCCGGAGCACCTGGTATTGGCATAAAGCCATCCCACATTCCTTTTGTGGAGGGGCTTTATCGGGCTGTCCAAGCCCAAATCACAGCCTCGGCTATGTCCTACTGTCCCTGTGAGAAATCCCTTGCTAATAAGGAGGATTTCTAAGAAAATCAGTGGGAAGGAGAAAAAAAAGAAGTCAAATCCTCAAATTTGTGCTCCAGCCATGTTAGAGTCTCCTACTGGCATCAAGGTGGGGTGCTTGCCCGGGTTATACCCGGCATGAAGGCACAAGTTTCTTCCAAATAAATTTACATCGGTGACCGAGGAGCCTTTATTTTCCACTGGTGCCAGGTGACCTGGCAGTGCACAGTTGCATTTTTAGGGGTGGAAAAATTTGGTTTCCCAGGCACAGAAATCAGCAGTTTTTCAGTCTGCACCTTCAACCCCACGAGCAAGACCCAGTGCAACCCTGCTTATCCCCCAGGAAAAGCAACTGGAGCACCCCGGCTCGGGAGAGACCAAAACCGGGAAGCCACATCCCTCCTCGTGGCTCGTGGACTTGGGAGCAGAAGACAAAACACCCAGTTTTTCTCCCAGTACCACCGGGAGAAAAACACCCTCGATACTGGCGGGTTATCCGTGTTGTTTACCAGCCTCAGCGGCTCTCGGGGCTTCCTGGAAATAGCTGGAAAGCCCAGCAGCTCGACGGCACTCGCACGCTCCTTTCGCGTGTCTCGGGAGGAGGCGCAGCTGTCGGAGGTCGGGCCGCCGGAGCCGCAGCGTTTCGTCCCCGTGTCCACGCGAACGCGGCGTGCTCAGCCCGTGCGGCTCCCCGGGGCTGGCCCGTGCTCCGGCGTCCCCGCCGGCCCTCGTCCCGCATGCCAGCAGGCCAGTAAGATAATAAATAAAACTGGTGAACAAGTTCACCCCGCTGCCCTGGGAAAGGTTCTCTCCGCGCCGGGTCGGGTAAACAAGCTCCATAGGCGGCGGGGTGGGGAATAAATAAGTCGGGCTGGCTGAAGGGATTGCAGCCGTGTCACACCAGCCCTGCCGTGTTGCCTGCCCAAAGAGAGCCCAAAGCGGGGCTGGGGCTGCACAAGGACACGGCAATACCTCCTTTGCTCCGCGGATTTACCATCGCGTTCCCCATCACCCCTTCCCCAGCAGCATCTTTTCTCCCCAAACCGTTTCAAAAGGAGACGCTGGTCTGTCTCAGCTTTCCCCCTCTGCCCTCAGATAATCTTTTCCAGGGCTGAGTAAAGCTTTCCTTGATTTCCAACCCAAATCAACATCTCTCCAGGTGGGGTTTTAACACCCTGCTCCTGCCCACAGGGGCTGATTTGGAAGCTCTGAATCCACTGCAATGAAGTCTGGACCAGTAATATCCCCCCAAAATGTACCTACACAGGGAACACACCTCAGGATGCTTCAGCACTGCCAGGTTTGGTGCAGAGAGAGCTGGATCCGTGGATAAGAGCAGCTAAAGGCGCTGTCAGCGCAGCCTCTAGCCCATCTCTGCACCCTCCTGTGCCTCAGTTTCCCCTGCCTCAACGGATAATGCTGGAAATCATCCAGCAAGGAGTAAAGGACTGGGGAGAGGGGGAACAAAAAGGTCTCAACAGTCAATTCTGAACAAACAGCAAGAAGTCTCTGGAGAAATTATTATTATTATTATTACTATTAATAATAATAATACTACTAATAATAATAGTAATAAAGGGAAATCAAAAGGACAGCCCATTTCCATGATGTTTTAGCAAGAGGGTGGCATACAAAATGCAGGAGGTTGGGTTTTCTGAACTGGATGGTGCTGGTTCCTCAGCACCAAGGAAGGGCACATCTCACTCCAGGCCCCGTGCTTTTGGGAAGGCATTTAATCTGAGATGGGACAGGGTGGACAATACCAAGGAGATGTTTTCAGAATGGCATATATGGGAGACCACAAAATGAGAGTGATTTTGTTCTCCAGGAAGGAGAAAACTGGGGAATAGCTTTCAGCCTGGAAAATGATGCTATGGAGAAGATAATAGCTGTTCTTTACAGCAAGGAATATTTAAGGTTTATACAAGATATGCTCCCCCAGTTTTAGTGGAATCCTAATACCTCTTGCCAGGACAAGGAATTCTCCAGGGAAAAACACAAAGGATATCTAAATCTGCTTGTATGGGTTTGATCTTGACTCCCAGCTGGGGCTTGTGCCCCACCCTTTTTATTTTTTTCCTCAGCCTTAAAATCTAGTTTTGATAGAGAAAAGAATCAGGTGCCCTGCAGAGATGTGTGTGCCTGCACGCACGCACCAGGAAAACAGGGATCACACCTTGCTGGCTGCTGGTTTTGAAATCCTCCCACGTCCCTCCGTGAAAAAACCTGTGGTCATCTGATTTAAAGCCTTTGGAGCCGTTTTGTGCTGAGATCAATTTCTCCATCGTGGAGGGTGTGTTAGGGAAAGGTTTGGCACGGCAGCAGCTGTGCTGGCACGGGCTCCCAGTGGCACGAGGATGGTGGATGCCAGGTGGAAAAGGAGCCTGGAGGTGTTGGTGGCGGTATCTGAGCACTGGGGTGAAGCCCAAGCCCAATCTGAGCATCTTGCCTGTGTGACACAGTCACTGAGCTTGGTTTCAGCAGGTGGCTGGAAATACAGCAATGGAGAGTCCTCCCCCATCCCTGCCAGGAGAGAGGCAGGACACCAAAAGGAAGGGTTTTCCAGCATCCTGAGTTGCTTGGTGGGATGCTGGCCCTGGCAGGGCAGGTTATGGGCATGCCTGCCTGGTCCCAGGTCAGGAGATCAGGATATGCCTTCAATACCTTTACGTGGTTTAATTCCCAGACTCACCATATCTCTCCCCACCAGCTGGTTTCTGTGGAGTGATCAGAATGCAGAGCGGGTCCCAAAAATCCCACTGGACCTCGCAGAGCTGCACACCCCTTAGGAGCCTCCTACGACAGTTTCTAGTGGAGTGGTGGTTCCACCTGCAGCTAGTGGCAGCCGAGGTTGTCCCACCTGGCCACCACAGCCTGGCATGTGCCCCCCTGCACCAGCACCACGAGACGTGGTGGGCTCTGCTGCTTGGTTGTGCATGACCCAGTGAGCACCAGTGGGAACAAAACCGGGCATGGTGACCCTGAAATCCATTAAAAACTCTCCGTGAGTGGCCATAAATGCTAAAGAAAGTGCAAAGGCCAAGAGGCAGAGGAAAGGTCATGCTCACCAAGGGTTTTCTTGGAAGTGCAGGAAGGTGCTGGGAGGGGTGTGGTGGGGGGACAGACACCTGCTCCTTTGGGTCCTTTGGCTCAAGAGGCTGGTGAGGTGAAAGGGGATGAAATGAAACTAAGAGGCAGAAGGAAAATACCACGGCGAGAAACACAGGCCAGGGTGCAAAGCAGGACAGGAGAGGATTTCCAGCCTTCCAGGAAAGGTGTTCAGTGGAAACAAGGTGAAGGTTTGACTCAGGCACGAGCCAGTGAGTCAGGAGAGCCGGGGCCAGTTCTGCCACACGTTTCCTCCCTGCCCTTTGAGCAGACACCCTCAAGCAGACACCCACGGTGTCACTGTCACTGGGACAGTCTCCACGGGGAGCTGCAGCTGGCAGGACCCCCCTCAAGCAGCTCCTGACTCCTCACATGGCTTTTCTGCATCCATCAGTGCTTAAAAATCCTGTCCAGTGCCTCCGACAGGAAATGCTGGGTAAAAACTTTTCCAGGGCTGCCAGGAAGACACTACGTCGAAGAGTGATGGGTGACGTGACCAGCAAAGGCAGCAGCATGTGGGTTTGCAGGGCATTGCCAGCAATCCAGAAAGCCTCCCAAAGTGACAAAATTATCCCTTCCAATACCTAAAAAAAGCTGCAGAGAGGCAGTTCTCCACCTTAAGCTGTAACCACTCTGCAAAAGCAGAGTTTCCCATCAGGGGGTGTCATAATCTGAGTCACTGCAGGAGCTGGGACAGCAGGGAAGTGCTCGGTGGAGCAGGGGACAGGCAGCAGAAATAACAATGGTGTGATGTGGCACAGTCCTGCCCTTTCTCTTCGTGCTGCAGGCAAAAGGCACCTCTGCTCCTGCTAACAAGAGCCTCCTTGATCTCAGCAAGCAGAAATGAGACCAGGGGATGTTGTAACTTCTGCTAACAGAACGTGCAAAGCAGTGAGAGCAGCAGGAGAGGGAGGGATTCTGCCCCTCCGCTCCACTCTCGTGAGACACCACCTGGGGCACTGTGTCCAGCTCGGGGTCTCCAATATAACAAGGATGTGAAACTGCTGGAGCAAGTCCAGAAGTGGCCATGAAGATGCTCTGGGGGCTGGAGAACCTCTGTTATAGAGACAGGCTGAGAGAGCTGGGGTTGTTCAGCCTGGAGAAAGCTCATGGGAGACCTTAAAGCCCCTTCCGGTGCCTAAAGGGAACCTATAAGAAAGATGGGGACAGATTTTGTAGCAGGGTCTGTTGCAATAAGACAAGGGGTGATGGTTTCAAAGTGAAGGAGAGTTGATTTATATTAGATATAAGGAAAAAATTATTTATGATGAGGGTGGTGAGACCCTGGCACAGGTTGCCCAGAGAGGTGGTGGATGCCCCATCCCTGGAAGTGTTCCAGGTGAGGCTGGAGCAGACTTTGAGTAACCTCATTGAGTACAAGATGTCCTTGCCCTGTCAGAGGGTTTGGAACTAGGTGATCTTTTACATCCTTTCCAACCCAAACTGTTCTGTGCTTCTGTGATCATGTGTTCAATCTCTGCTCGCTGGCTTTCTTATCTCCAGCTCGTTCCCAGCCAGCAGCACCGGGATTTCATTTGTCCTTTGACAGATGACAAATGTCCCGCTCGCTGGCAAGCTCCTGCCAGCTTATCACCTGCACACTCCCAGGCTTCCTCGCATCAGCTGCAGTAATTAAATTATATTTTTCAGGAAGGGCACTTTAGGTGAAAGCTCCTCCTGCCAAGCAGAGCTGCAGCCACAGACAGGCCTTTGCCAGGGTAACGGCACTGCTTGGGGATCAGGGCTCTCTCCAGTGCTCCCAGCTGATGCAGCAATGCTGAAAGAAATTAATTCCTGTCCTAAGCTCGTTCCTCCTGGCTGTCCTTGAGCATCCCTGCTAGAAATATCTTTTTTTAATATCTGAAACTGCCAAATGCCTTGAGGTTGGCTAAATGGCAGCTGTTATACAGACATGAAGTGCAGATCCTGTGGCAATGCCATTGGCTATGATGCCTGAGGAGAAAGAAGGCAGAACCGGGATTTCACACAGACTTCTTGGGGAGACACGGGAAAGTGATGCCAAAGCTGCAAGTGGTGAGAAACCGGCAAAGACAGGGGTGGAGTTTGCATTTTCCTCCGCAGGATGCTCCATTTCCACACACAGGGGTGTGCAAAGGCAGCCGAGAGCCTCCAAAATGCTCATCCCAAGGCCTCCCTGTGCCTCAAGCTTACTGGGGGTTTGCAGAGCAGCCGCCCTCGGGCAGAGCCTCCTTTTTGCACCCTGGATCAGGGTGGCAATGAGCGAGGCCTGAGGTGAGATGCTGTTCCCAAAAGGCTCCCAGAGTAAAGGCTCAGCCCCCTTGTTGACCTGCCTGGAGTCCCCATATTCCTCTGGGAGGGTCAGGGACACAGCCGGACTCCAACTCAGCTGAAGCCACCACCTTGAGCAAGGATTTTTATGCACCAAGTTGAACTAGAAGGAAAATATCTTCATGCCTAACTCTCCAGCAAACTTAGGATGTGCACAGCTTGCTGTGGGCAGCTTTTGAAGCCACAAGGCCATGCTTCCCACAACCCTCCTGCCTGGTGGCTTACAGAGGTGCCCCTGGGAAGCCCAGGCAGGCCAGCAGCAGCCACTGAGCAGTGCTCCAGGCAGGGCTGGTGACGTGGGGTCCCACCAGCCCAACGGGATGCTCTGAACTGGAGTTCAAGGCTGCAGCCAGGTCACAGCACTGCTAAGCCACCACTAAACCATGTCCCCAAGTGCCACATCTGCATGCCTTTTAAATCTCTCCAGGGATGGTGACTCCACCACTTCCCCAGGCACCACTCTTCCAGTGCTTGACAACCCTCGTGGTGACAAAACTTTTCCTGAAATACACAAGCAATAGACAAAACCCATCCACACCGGCCTGTCACCTTGGACTCCCTGGAGCTGCAGGCTGACACACGGAGCTGCTGAGAGCTGCTCTGGCATTTCGAGGTTGACCTCTAGAGGAAGTTTGCAGACAGACGAGCTACGGCTGCGACGGTGACACAACGGCTGCAGGACCGGATTGCCGGGGTCAGCTGTGCCCCACGAGTCGGGCAGCGGTGACAAGCACAGCGCGGCGTCCCAGCAGACGGGTCCTCCCCAGCTCAGGTGTGCTGGGCAGGACCGCATGGAAAAGCACCAATTGCTGCAAATCCGCCGTGTGTCCCCAAGTGCTGGAGACCTGCCCGTCGTTTCCAGTCCTGCTGAGGCTGCAGCAGGGCCACGGGAGCTGCCCTCCAGCACGGGAAGTTCCTCCGGTCTCTCCCTGCTGCCCACCAAGGGCTCAGCGCTTTCAAAGCCTCGCACGCTCTGCTTCCCTCCCACCGCCCACCCCCAGCATCTCTCCCTCTGCTCCAAATTAATCCGTTTATCACCTAAAATTAAATCGAGCCCTGCAGTCTGCTGCGCTGTCAAGATGCGAGGGTGTGAACCACACCACGCTCCGCTGAGCCTTAAAAGGCGACAGAAACCTCGGCGCCAGAGATATGGGTGCTGTGACCATCACTGCGGGCGCTGCCTCACCCCCGAAACGTCCTCCCCAGAGCAGGGAGAGGGGAGAGAAACAAATCCAGCCCTCTCCCCGACGATTTCATTCCCCCACGGCTGCCCTTCGATGCCATGCCAGTGCCGGCGTGTGACGCCTCTGTCCCTGACCCAGCCCGGCAGTCCCCTGACAGGACTGTCCCCCGGTCAAAGCACCTGTGAGCGATGCTGGGCAGCACCTTCTCCCCGTGTCCTTGCACATCCCGACTTAACCCTGCCTCCGCCGGCTTTTTTGTCTGCTGGAGAAGACTTTTCCTCCTCGGTTTCTCCACCCTATAGAGCTGCTAGGAAAAGAGACCACCACAAGCATCCCACCGTGCGCACACATCCCTCTGGAAAGAGGAGGAGGTGATATTTAAGAGTCTCTGCTTCACAGCGGCCCGGAGGGGATGGAAAACTCACCCACAGCAGCACAGCAGCACCCATCAGGGCTTTAGGTCCCACACTGGGTGCTTCTTGCCCACACTGCCAAGCCAGGGGGTGGCAAATGGGGATTTCTGCCCGCTGCTGGGATGGAGTTCTGTGGAAAAGAGATGGTTTGGGGTGCAGATCCGAGGGCACCACGGCACGAAAGGGGCTTGCCCCAGTGAGGGATCCTCCTCAAAAGCCGTTTACCTCCCCAGTCTCTCCTCCCAGCTGAGCATCTCCCAAGGACACAAATGCACGCAGGTCGCCAGTTCTCGGACTGCATCGCCCGGAAAGCGCACCCCATGCCCAGAAACATCCTGCTGCCTTCTGTCCTCAGCCCTCGCACCACCCAGAGCAGCTCATTCTGCCCGGGGACAGACGGAAAACACCACAGGGAAGGCGGAGAGGGGACAGTTGCCCTCATGAGGCTGCACAGAACACACACAACCTCGGGGGTGTCCCCCATCCTCCCCCAAAGCCGGCGGTGCGGCAGAGCCGGGCACAGCCCGGTGCTCCCATCTCCCATCCCGCGGGAGGCACCGCCCGGGGCACGGACCCAGCCCTGGGTGCCCAGGTAGTCCCTGCGGGAGCATCCCGGGATGCTGCCCACCCATCCAGCCCTACCTTTGCGGAACGGCATGGAGCGGGAGGAGGCAGGGCTGCGCTCGGACGCCTGGGTTCCACGGACGCGGACGCCTTCTCTTAGATATATATATATATATAATATATGTATTTCTTCCGTATCTCTATTTCTTTCCTTCCTCCTCCTCCTTCTTTCAGAAGGAAACGGACATATTTGGGCAAAGCCCGGCAGAAACCAGCGTCATTCCGAGGGTGGCACTGCAGAAAGGAGGAAGTTCTTGCAGTTTCAGAGCTTTAACCCTTCGTTTCCCGGAGACAGCAGGGCTGGGAGGGAGGTGACGGGGCAGGACAAGGAGCTGATGGCCTTAAAAAGGGGTGAAAGGCATAGGGAAAGGGGTTTTAAGTTGATTTCTGGTGTTTTTTTTCTTGGTAGGGCCAGTACAGAACTGAGCGTAATGGATGTGGGTGTGATAATGGAATTTTGGCCTCCTGCATCACTTATGCAAATTTCTGAGCTCATCAGAGCACCGATCCCATCTTCTTTGTGGTGGCACGGGGACAAACTGGGAAAACTCAACTGCTTCAGAAACAAGGGGGTCAGAAAGTCAGATCCCCCTGTTCAGCATCTCCTGCCCTTGCACAGGCAATTGGAAGTTCAGACCCCGCTGTGCTGGATCCTGAGGATGAACAAATACTCCTTTCCTGGCATCACAGGCCTGGGATGAGCCATCAGCTTTGGAGCAGCATCAGGTCTGTGTGTCCTCATCTCTGGAGCTCAGGTGGCAGCAGGAGGTGAAAGTGGAACACTTTAACCTGGGAGAGTTGTTTATTTTTACTGTGGCACCTTCATGCCCTTCCTGGAGGTAGAAACAGGCATTGGCTTGCAGGTAGTTCAAGAGAAACTCTTTGAACTGTGCACAGCTGGACCACATCCTTTCATCTGGGTGTTCGACAGTGATACCGTGAGCCCTGTGCTGTGTCTCTGCTCCCTGCAAAATTGTTTTTCCCTCCTAGAGTCAACCAGACTTTCCTCAAACCATCCCTGGGGTAGTCTAAAGCTTCCCCATCCATCTCCTGCAGGCTCCAGCCCCATCCAGACCACCTCGATGCTGGTTTGTGCCCTGGCCCTAGAAAACAAGGGCTGGGGGTCTGCCCAAGCAAACTGAGCAGGCAACCATTTCCTTGGGGAAAAATCAACCAAAAATGGAATTTCCCAGGATGTTTAGAAACCTTAAAGGGCCACAGGCTGGGAAAATTCAAGGCAGGTGGGTTGGACATCCATGTGCTCTTGCCAGACAGCCCAGAAGGTAAAGGAGATTCCTTCACTCCGTGTGTCCCAGCACCCTGGTGGAAGGGAAGGACACTCCAGCCATGCCCAAGGCCAGGAGAGCAGGACACAGGAATTTTTCTGGTCCACCCTGACACTAACCCTGTCCTCTGCTCTGGCAAACGAGTGAAATTCCTTGGAGTGATGAGCTTTCGAATCTCTACAAAACACAATACCCTATTTTTACAATTTTATTTCCCAGGATAAATGCAGATTAGCAGTTCATCTCCAGAAAGATATTTCCAGCACATGATTCCAAGGCTTGGCAAGAGAAACTTAATGCAATATACTCAGGGTTAGACCCAAAACGAGCATCTTATCCATGAAAATCCATGTTTGGATGCTCATGTCCAAGTTTGTTGTCCATAACATCTTACTCAGTGCCTGCACAGCTTGGAAGGGCCTTAACTCCTCGGATGTTTATTTTCCAATGCTGATCTTGCCTGGACAATGCCACTTCAGCTCCAAAAATGTCCCAGTAGGAGCATCCCAGAGTTTCGTAGTTGTGACCAGGACCTGTATTAGAGGATGATGGTTCAGGCCCCCATTAAGGTGCTTCTGTCACCTGGTCCTTGCCCTGGGATTTGCTCCAGTTATTCTGTGCATTGACCTGGAAAGATCTCAGATGGGACCACCCTTGGTGTCTGTACATCTGCTTTCCATTTCCTAGAAAATTCCAGAAACCAGCGTCCAAGCTCCAGCCAAGGCCATCACAGGAGTCAGAGCATCATTCCCTGTACCAGATACTATTGGGTTTCACCCACAGAAAGCACCTCAGGCATCTCAGTGGTGCCAGGCAGTTTAAATAAGGAGAGAAGACTTCAAACATAGTCTGGGGATTTCTGGTGTATGAGGATCTTCACCCCTTACTCACAGTTCAACAGCATTCCTCTCTGGCATCTAAAAACAACAACTTAAAAGTAAAAATAGTAATAATTTAAAAAATTACTGATAATTAAGCTGGTCTCAAAACAAGATTTAGGTGAAACTAAACCAACTCTGGCCCAGGACAGTGAAATCAGAGCATCTTTCCTGCTGGCAGAGCACAAATGCCAGGCTGCACAGGGTTGAGAGGGAGGCAGTGGCTCAGCATCGCTTGAGGTTTTCAGAACAGGTTGAGCAAACACGGTGGGAAGGGTTTCAGCCAGCACTGATTGTGCCCTAGGGGTGAGGGATGGTCCAGAAAGCTTCCTGAGATCTTCCCAAGTGCTGGTTTCTGTGGGAGAGGCACTTGGAGCCTCAATGGTTGCTACCAGCTTTCCCAGCCGTGTCCTATAGGAAGCTGTCTCCAAAGGAAACAAAAATTTAATGGCTAATATTTTAGGGGGGGTTGTTTAGTTAGAACTGACCCAGCAAAGGATCCTTTTACCTGTCTCATGGGTTTAAAACCCATATTTCATAGAAACGTGGAAAGGTTTGGGTTGGAAAGGATCTTAAAGACAATCTAGTTCCAAATCCCCTGCCATGGACAGCGACACCTTCCACTATCCCAGGTTGCTCCAAGCCCCATCCAACCTGGCCTTGGACACTTCCAGGGATCCAGGGGCAGCCACAGCTTCTCTGGGCACCCTGTGCCAAGGCCTCACCACATTCACAGGGAAGAATTTTTCCCTCAACTTCGTCCTTAAGTCCAGAAAAAACTCTTTATCCAGGATGCAGATTTAATTTGCTTTCCCCACCTTGCACTGAATCCATCTGTGTGCACAACCAGGCCTTGCATCAAGGGGCACAGGGATGAAATGAGCTGCCCTGCACATCCCTGCACATTCCCAGCCAGGAAATCAGTATCGAACTGCTCTCCCTTTCCAGTTAGTGAGATAATGGGTGGGAGCAGTGTGAGACAGGAATGTCAGTGCTTTCAGCCTGAGAACCAGTCACGGGGATCTCCTTCACTGCAAGGCTTGTACTCTACGAGCAAATAAGAATGCAAACAGCTCCTTTGAAATATTTATAACTTTGGGAATGACTTGCATGGCACAAACCCAAGGAAGATGAGGGTGCTGGGAATTGCTGGTGCTGGGTACACCAGGGGACTTGCTTACATGATTGATCCAGCCTGCAACGTTCTGTTTTGTGCTTTTATGAGATGCCTGAGTGCTCAGGCAGGCTCTCCTCCTCCTCCCCTGGGTTGCACATTGCCTGAAGGTCCTGCTTTCCCCATCAGCCTCAGGCCCCTTTTCCCACTGCTCAGCTGTTCCCTGGCAGAGCTGCTGCGGTCATACCTAAGCCAATCTTCAAGGTCACCCTTCAGTGACCAGGCACTGACCATTACACTTCTGCTTTCAGCCCATGCCCGGGTTTTCAAGGCCTTAGCTGATCCTCCCACACTCCAGCAGCCAGACACTGGTACCCAGCTCCCTTTCTCACAGAGAGCTCTCCCCATGTGCTGATCACCAGCCTGACGCTTCAGCCTTGCAGATTTAGCAGGGGAAAGTTGCAGAGAGGCTCGTGGCCTGTTCCTGCTGGGAGAACCGGCAGCACAACCAGGTCATCAGGGTTTAAGATGCAGAAGGGCCTGGGAACAATGAGCTTTTGGAGAGTTTACAGCCAACCCCCCCCTTGTAGCCTGACCTACAGAGATTTCTTTTATTAGCATCTGGTATTAGTGCTGGCATCTTCATATCACAAAGATTAGGCACTCTATAAAGGTGTGGAGACAAGACTGGATTACAGAGATGCAGTTCAAAGACTTAGGACAAGGGGAGATGGCTTTAAACTGACAGAGGGCAGGGTTAGATTAGAGAGTGTGAAGAAATTCCTCCCTGTGAGGGTGGGGAGGCCCTGGCACAGGGTGCCCAGAGAAACTGTGGCTGCCCCATCTCTGGAAGTGTCCAAGACCAGGCTGGACAGGGCTTGGAGCAACTTGGGATAGTGGAAGGTGTTGGAATGAGATGATCTGCAGGGTCTCTTCTAACCCAAATCATTTTGTGACCAGGTACTCTTGGTGTCTTGCACAGATCCAGATCCCGGTCTCCTGTTTTGCACAATTCTCAGCTTTTGGGTTTTGGAGAGAAAGAACTGGACAGTGTCTCCCAGGAGTGATCTGCAGGCAGTAATTACTGAAGCTCTCAGGTACAAACCTTCCTGGCTTCTCTGCTGCTGCCAGCTCCAGCAGGTTTCTAAATCTGATTTTGCTCTTTCCACGCAGGAAACTCACTTTCCCTTCTCCACTGATTTCTGGGGCTTTGAACTGCTGCCACACACCCACCTGGAACTGAAGAGGAAATGTCACATTTGGAGAAACATCTGCATCCTTCTGATGCATCAAGAGTGACAGATAATCAATTCTATTTCACATAGTCCAGGCTTGCTGAGGCAAACTCTTGCCATGCAGTTAACTCCCTCCTTTTTTAAAAAAGGGGGAAAAAAGGATGTATTGATTTTATAATGCCAACAGCATTACTTTTTAACATAAAAGCTGATAGCAGCCTCAAGTTTCCAGGTTTTTATGTTCCCCAACACTGCAGAAAAAACAAAAACCATCAGGCTTTGCCTGTGAATAAACCAGCCTGCTGGATAGAAATAAAACAAAGCAAAACACTTTTAAATGATCAGGTAAAAATCCAAATGAAGAAAGGGGAGGAAACACATGACTAGCATGTGATAGCTGAAGATATTTTCAACACTTGATTTCCTTATTAGCCCTAAATTCCTGACTTCTTCAGAAGAGCTGAGTCCTTGTAGGTGAACATGATCGTTGTGGGACAGTGTCTTTGGATGCAATGGTGTTGTGTTACATGGGATGATGGGCAGGGCTGTAATCGGTGCAGGGAGATGGATCTTCCTCTGAAATTTGTGCTTGAAGCAAATATCTGAACTGCAGTTTGGGCACACTTCATTGCCACAGGATTATTGCCCTGGAAAGGTCTTTAAATTTTGCTGTTCGAGTGCAACACCCCCTCCTACAAAGAGGGAAGACAAGACAGGGGGAATTGCTCCAGCTCACATCCTCTCCCCGTGGCAACTCCACATCACTGCAACTGCACAAACACTTTCTGAAAGTGGAAAAACTCAAAACCCCACCAGTTTTCACTTCCCATCCTCCCAAGAGGAGCTCGGTGTGTTCTGCCAGAGTATCATTTGAGTTTTGGTTCACAGTTGCTATACAAGTTTTACAGGTTCAAAGCAGAGAAGTCCAGAAGTGCTACCCAGCTTTGTGCCTGCGGCAGAAGGTGGAGAAACCCAAGATGAGTTGAAGACCTTTGTCTTGGCAGGACCATGTGGATTCCTGAGCTGTTGATGTGCTGCAAGCTCTCAAATGGAGGCCAGAGATCAACACCTTAGAGACTGGGAGAGAAAAAACAACTCAAGGGCTGTGAAGTGGCAAGATGCTTAAAAGCTGCTTTGAAAAAACCCCCACATTCTTCCCAGAGGGTGAATAAGAAGCAGGAGAGAAGAAAGGAAAGGCTTAGGCATCTTCCTGGGGAAGATCTTGTTTTCCATAGAGCTGAGGGTGTCTTGGCCTTTAAGCATGTGCTGCAGCTGCTGGGGCTGCCAAAGCAGGCAGGGGAGTGTCCTGCATGGGAGATAGGGCCTGGTGGGTGCAGGACATTTGTGCTCCGTCCCCTGCTGCCCACAGCTACGGGGCTGAAAGCTTGGGGTGGGTAATGTTGTTTGGACACCAGACATTTGTTTGGACTCAAGACATAAGGCTGTGTTTTCACATTTCTATACTAACAACCCTGTGCTCTGGGATTTCCCAATTTCCTGATGCTAAAAAGAAAAGAGGAAAAGCCGTAAAGCCACAGCCATGAGCTCAGCAGGGATCAGGAATCGGGGTATGAGACGAAACCTCTGCAGGAGCACACACACTATCCCTTCTTCAACTTACAGAATGTTTCTTTTGGCTTTCAAGCCTCTCCTTCCATTGCGCCTTTTCCTCTTCAATGTCCATTTCCCCCCCATTCAAACAGGATTTTGCTTACTGACATGGAAAGCTGTGTTGTACCTCTGTACGAAAAGCCACCAGCAAGATCCAGCCCCACCCGACACAAACAGACAGAAGATCCCTAAAGGAGCACAGCTGACAACAGGATCACATCTGTATTTATTGTCAGCTACTGGTCAGTTCTGGTTAAAGTACCAAACACAGGCACACAGACAGGGACTTCATCATTCATTTTCTCTCTTCAGAAACAGAAATGAAAGACTTCAGGTTTGCCCACCTTTTTGTCAAGCAGTTAAAAGTCCTGCAGACTTTACAGCATTGTTTTTGTCCTTGCCACTGACTTGCTGAGTTGCATCTTGAGTGGCACAAAACATTTTTTTGCAGTAAATAGGAGGTAAAATCATGCTGGACACTCAAGGCAAGCAGCACTTCTAACCCACCGACCTGCAGAAAGAAAACGGCAATCTCACCAACCCAAGCACTCATTTAGAAGAAGTTTCAGAGTTAACAAATCCTTCAGTGAGGAGGAAAAAGGAGCAGCTACTCCTTTATTGCTCCTGACACAAGGCATGAGTATCTAAGATTAGATCCAGGGCTGCCCAGGGGTTAAGGTCTGTCAGTTCTGGCTGATGTTATGAGCAACTCATATAATTACCAGTTTTTGCATCCTTAAAAAATCCTGTTGTCCTCTCTGAAGCAGGAAATGTCACTAAAGTCTTTTCAGGAAAATGTTAATTTTTGATCAACCTGGTCTAGTGGGAAGTATCTCTGCCCATGGCAGGGGTTTGGAACTAGATGGTCTTTTGGGTCCCTTCCAATCCAAACCATTCTATGATTTTATGATTCAAAACAAGGCAAAGCAGGTGAATTTATCCTCTAAAATACATCACAGCTAAAAACCACCTGTGTTCACATATCAAACACAAAGTCAAGGGCCACGTGTCCTGCCAGGAGCAGCTGGACTCCAGAAGTCCCATAACCAGAAGCCAGTGGTGGTGTGTGAGGATAAACTAAACTGATGGATGGTAAAGGCACTGGGATTGCTCTTTAACTGCTCTGCAGCTTGAATAAAATCACAGCATCACAGGGCAAGAGGGAAGTCTTTTATTGAAACTCCTGTCTATAGGACACACCAAAAAATTCCCAAGCCCAGCAACTTCCAAACTACTTTCAAACCCATCTATGAAGAACCTACATCTCCACAAAGCGGCACAGCAGAAATCCAAATCTCCTGGCTGGGTCCTCTCATTGCTCAGCGACAGCAAATTAACAGAGCACACACTGCTGGACACAATCAATCCCTGTTTGTCTTTAAGGACAACTGCCTGATCACCTAAAGGCAGGAATGCCCCTAAGGACTCAATCATTACAGTACTGAACTTACTGCTACAGAAAGTGCTTGTAAGCAACACTTTAAGTCCTCCATGATCACAAGCAGCTCCCGATTTTTTGGGGAAAAGGAATAGACTTAGTCTTGTACCCAGCTAGGAACATGTTACCAGTGCCAAATGCATCCATACAGGGACCTCAGCTGTGTGGATGTTCTTGCTCTCTTCCAATTTTTTAGAGAATTTTTATTAATTTCTACAGTTCTATGAGTAGCTAATCCTGGACATCCTGTTTTTATGAAGGACAAGAAAATCATCAGTAGCAGTCAGCTTGGATTCACTGAGTGGAAGTCATGCTTGACCAGCTTGAATAACCTTCCACAACGAAAGATTGGCCTGGCAGGGGAGAGCTGTGGGTATTGTCTGCCTGGACTTCTGTAAGACTTCCAAACATTGTCTCTTGTAAGATCCTCCTCACAAAGAAGCTCTCGAAGCTGCAGGAGCAGACATCAAAAACTGAATGCCTGGTCCCAGTGATCAGTGGCTCAGGGTCTGGCTGGAGGCCAGGAGCTTTTGGTGAACTCCAGGGGTCAGTGCTGGGTCCGACCCTCTTTAACACCGTCATTAAAACAAATTTGCAGATCACATAAACTGGGAGGAGTGGCAGCTACCTCAGAGGGTCATGCTGCCACCCAGAGGGACCTGGGCAGGTTGGGAAGAGGCTGGCAGGAACATCATGATGCTCAACGAGAAGTGCCAAGTCCTGTACCTAGAGAGGAGCAATCCCAGGCACAAACATGGGATTTAATTCGACAAAACACGGGGTGAATCTTAGTCTGGCTCAGGGCCTCTTGCACCAAGTGCTCTGAGGACTGAAAGTTCTCTCTCTTTAGACTTCTGCTTGTGGAGCAGGAGAGTTTAAGATCGTCTTTGAAACCTTCCATATTTGTCTTTCTATCTTTAAAAAAATCTGTATGAGGTTACATGTATTTTGTCCTGCACAGATGGGTAAAATACCCTGACACACTCAAATCTTCCACAGGAGCTTGATTTCAGACAAGCCTCTCCAAAGGCAACCACTTACACCGACTGCAGCACATGAATTTCATCTCCTTCTGAACTTGCTTCAGAATCCAAAGCTCAAGGCTAAGAGAATCTACCTTTTTCTGTTGCCAAAATAAAAAGCAGCTCCACGAGGAATGTGGGTTTTGGTTGCAGAGCTGCAAGTACAGGGGAATAGGGTGTAATCCCAACTCTCCAAACCACCTTCTGCATGTCCTTGGGCAAGATATTTCTTGTTCCTGCCTCCCTCCCTCCATGGCTATTCAAACAAAGTTCTTCGGGGCAACAAGTCTCACCTTTCATGTAACAGTGGCAAAGCAAACTTAAGATTTTGACAACAGTAATGTTAAAAATGTTCCCTGTGAGCTCCATCTCACATCAGATATTAGTCTGACACTAAGCAGGCAAAGTGATAAACTGACAGATGAAATTCAACATCGGTTAAGTGCAGAACGGTGCAGGTGAGAAAATAAATCATAACCTATGTGCTTAATGATGTGCTCTGAAATAGCTGCTACTGCTCAGCAACAACACCTTGGTGTTGTTAACAATTAGGAAAGTAACCAAGTCACTAAATCCCCACTATTAAAATAGTAGCCAGTGTTCCCAATTAGGAGGAGAACAAGGCAGCAAACCGTGATGCCTCTGTGCAAATCCCTGTTCTTAAGACCTGAGGGTTGTTAATTCACCAGGCACCTCATTCGGCTCCAGGCTGACACGTCCTACACGTCCCTCTCAGCTTCCTGGTGGCTTCAGGATACTCAAATCTCTCTAGGCAGGCATCTAATCTGAATTTCCAGAAGCGACGAACAGTTCATACTTAGCCCAAGAGGAGATGCAGTTATTCAACACGTTAGAGAATCACAGCATTTACGCAGGTGCTTAAGCCAAGGAGTTAAACCTTAAATTTAGGAAATCATACCTGAAAAATACCCAGTGCTTCACCTGAAGCACGATAACCAATCCTGCACTGCCAGTAAGGCCAATGTTCTTAACAGCGCATCATCCTCTTCATTTTCGGTAAAATCAGAACCTTTTAGGGCACCATACAAGAAGAGAAACCAAAATATTATTGCTTCAGACCAGTCACCACATACGTATGTGACAGAATGAGGTGGCTGCACAATTTCCAGGGTGTAAAGACAGATCACCAAGTAAATCTTGGTAGCTGCAAAGAGCTCCAAATTAAGTGCTGCTGAGCCTTTGGAAAGGGCACTGATGAATCAGAGGAGAAAAAGGGATGTGTAAGCAGGAAGAGCTGGAGGTGTTAGATAAAAAATCATTTGAAAAACTACTAGAAATAGAAGTCAGTGGCAAGATTCCAGAGGAGGCCAATTCTCCCGAAGAGAAGTAAATTCAGAACTAAATTTTTCAAGGCATGCAACATACAAACACGCCTGAGGAAGCCTGAGCCAACACACTGAGCGCTGAAGAACAGGGAGAAGGTGTATTTGCAAAAAAATGCTTCCTGCTAAGGAGACAAAGTCTGACCACAGAGCTCAATGTCTGAAGCTCTGCAGGTTTCCATACCTGTGCAGTTGTTTGTTTGCATCAGCTGTGGCCACCTGCTTACACACCTGGCTCCACTGCCACGTGTTTGTACAGCACCCACCACACAGACAGAGCTCAGGGGATGTAGGTCTGCTCCAGGTTTGCTTGCTTTAGTGTCTCCATGGTACAGCAAAACACCTCATTTACAGCATCAATCTCCTACACGAAATACTAAAGGAACAAACCCTCTCCCCTACATTTTCATGGATAAACTCTACCCCTGTCTTCAACCACAATAAGGATTCTCAGAATGAAATGGTTCAACAGATGCCAATAAAGCCATTCTCAGCAAATGGAAAACCTCCAAGTTATCAGACTGGAAGCTCAGAAGCTGGTGCTAAAAAGCAGAACAGCTGCTTAAAAGGCAGAAAAAACAGTGTTTGTACCTCGGGAAATGCTTACAGCCTAGTCACTCGAGAGATATTTGCTGAAATAAGAGCCATAAATAAGTCACGTTGCTTAAAGCCAAGTCATATTTCAAGGTAAGTTCCGATCACACCAAATCTGTTACCCCTGGTTAAACTTTCTACAGCAGCCACTCAAATTATTTGAGCAGAAGCAAACCTATGCTAATTCACAGCAGGCTAATCTGTTTTACTACACAGCAGCAAAGGCCTGAAAGTGTTGCTCAAAGTCAAAGAGGAAACGGAGAGCAGAGGCAGGAACAGAGTCTAGATTCTGGTTTTGCTCCAAGTCCTGTGCTTTCGGTGTCAGGGCTGTTCCTCACCTCTGCTGCAGTGAGGGTGGATAAGAGAAAGTGCCAACTCGTGGTGCAGAAGTGCCCAACTCTGGGAAGGCCTTGCACAACACAAGAGCAGAGAGTAAGGAAGCCAACACACAGCAGGTAAAATACCAGGTTTTTAAAAAAATTCTGTTTTACAAGCAAATGTTTGTACAGAGGTTGGTGGAACACAAGCGGACAAAATAAGCAAAACACAAGACCCAAGGGTTTGTCATAGAAATCTGCAGCCAAAACTCAACAAAAGGGCAATAACTGGAGATATTCACAGCGTTGAACTACAGGTCTGTCCCCCCTCCCCCCAGCCCGTGTGTGTAACAGGAAGAAGACATCCAGCATCAGCTTTCAAACAGCTAAAATGCCCTCAGGGCTCACAGCCATTTCAGTATCTGCAAAATTCTGGGTGCAACGGGGCACAGAGACAACTGCCACCATTGCAGTCACCTCTTGCCAACTCTGTCACATACTGTTCCCAAACTGAAAGCAAACACAAAACCAGGAGCAGAGAGTAAAGTACTGTGTACTATTTTACATCAAGTTAAAAATCAGAGTAGTAGCATTTAGTAGTTTTGTTTGTCAACTCTTCAGATTTTCATGAGACCTTCCCTCCACGGCCTTCTACTTTGAAAACTTCCACAGGCACTCCTTCCCAAAAAGAAAAAAAAGCCTAACCCTGATGGTATTTGACTTCAAATACAGAAATATACACAGAGAGAGCAAATGCCAGGTCTGAAATGATTAAACAAAGTTAATTGCCCATGTGTGAGTTAGAGGAAGTGAGATTCTGACAGCTGGCCAGATACATGAAGGAGTTTCCCTTCTCCCTACCTAATGACCTGAAATCAGTTATCCCTGGACATTCCCAGCACAGACTGCCTGACAGCACAGAGCTCCTGCTAAGAGTCCATTAAATTCCTTCCTCTTTCCATTTCCCTGTATTAGACATGGATTTTCTTTTGATCTGTGAAGACAGACTCAATCTTTGTTATTTTAGTCTCCACTCTGGCACAGAAAGCTTTGTCCTGGAGTCAGGAGAACAAACCAGCTGCAACTGTCCAATGACCCAAACCACTGGCGTGCAGAGATGAGGACTCAGGAGAGCAAGGCTCTAACTCTAGGAGAGACCATCAGGGAAGAGAAGATCCTAGCACACAGTCCTTGTCCAAAGCTTCACACTTATTGTGGATCCAGCACAGGGACTCCATGATGAAGCACCAGAACAAAGAAAGCAGGAATACAGACAAAGCATCTCCTCAGCAGTGGGTTTTCAACAGAGCAAAGTCATCTGAAAGCTCAAAAAAACCAGGATCCCCAGAGCAGTAAGCAGAAATGTGCAATTCAAAACTACACAGACGTGAATCTTACTTTCAGAGGGCTTTATATTACAAAAAAACATAAGTCACAACGAATGTGTAAAATCCATTCAATGAGGCTTGTTTCCAGTCTGCTAGGAAAGCTACTTTTCTCTTCTTTATTCCCAGCCTACTGCTGAAAACGTGATTGCCAAGACAATGACACCTCGAGCAAGATTTTTAAAATCAAACTTGTTCCGCCAGATCCAGCACTCTGAACTTGTCCAGGTTGTAGAAACAAGCCTTCACCACTCTGCCTCCAAAATATCTTCCATTTAGATCCACAACAGCTGGAATTGAAACAAAGAGCAGATCAGCAAGCAGCAATTCAATAAAATAAACATCTCTCTAACTAAACAGCCTGACCAGTGAGACTGTTTAATCTCTCTACAGAAGTTAACTCTGAGGTTCACAGGACACAGTTGAGGATCCTACCTTTGATGGCAGATTCAACCCGTTCAAACTCTAAAAATATTCTTACAGCTTCATCATCAGGGGCACCAGGGATCTGAAACAAAACAAAAACCCCAAGCCACAAGTAATTAGAACAGTAGGAAAAACATTGTATTCAAATGCTGTTCTTCACAAAGGCAGTGAAAAGAATGAAATAAAAAGGTTCCAAAAGCACAATACTCGAGATTTTTGCACAGCTGCTATTATTAGGAGTTCATATCTTACAGATACAGAAAATCCAGAATTCCAACACAGTAAAGAACCCTGAGAGATCTATGTTTGCACCTTTAGGCAGTTACACACCAGTCGTGAGTGATGAGTGCCCAGTTTACTTTAAGAGCAGCCAAAAAGAGAGACAGATTATCTCTTACCTCAAAGATGACACATTTCCCAACCTTGCCATATTTCTCACATTCCTCCTTAGTTTCAACTTCAAGATCTTCATCCACCTCCCCAGCACCAACCATGTTCTGAAAGTCAAAGAATAAACTGAACTCATTGGATGGAGTCTGTGCAGGTGATCGTGTAGACAAATCACAGATGCTCTGTGAACTGTGACCATGAATAATTTAAAAGTTTAAGAGCTACAGGAGGAGACAGTTCCCTATCCCTAAGACAAGGGAACTGTACAAATTAAAGCAGTGCTGATTTAAAGCACAGCTTGTACCCCAGGATGTCACATAATTTCTCCAGAACACGAAACACCACGTGTGTGCAGGCCAGAACCATTTGAACTGTGCAGAGTCTCATATCAGGAACAGAAGTTTAAACATCTCAACACCAATGCATGTTCCCTTACTTCCAACTTACCCTCAGTAAGACCACTTTAGTTGGGCATTTCAGTATCTCAGTCAAGGGGTTGGAATCCGCCTTCTTGCCTGTTTCTGTTTGAAGACAGAACAGTGAATCAGGGAATAATTTAAGATTAAAGCTCAATTAGGGACTTTTATCAGAATCTAATTGATCAAACAATGGAATAAAAGCCACAAAATGTGATTTCATATTGGTGAGGAACAGCTATTCACAACTTGTACCTACCTGGAATGACAGTAAGCAGAAAAATCAACTCCAGTGATGTGAATTAAGCAAGAACACTGACGATGAACTATTTCTTTGAGGGAAGTAATTCCTAAGTTCAGAATGGTATCATAAGAACTAGAAGACTAAACGTCTTCTGACTTCTGCCACTTGTGCTCAGAAGCCTGGATGTTGTCTCTAGATCAGACAAGAGCAGGGAAATGAGAGCAATGTCTACAGGACGTGACAGAGAGGAAGCCATTGGGGCAGAGCAAGATCAGCCCTGGAAATGAAGATGCCTCCCGACATTAAAGGAGGACAACTGATGGAGGAAGGGGAGCATGAGCTAAAAAAAAAAAGCATGTAAGATCACTTTACAAAAACATAAATTTCCACAAGAACAAATACAAGTCATTTTTCCAACTCCAATGTTTTCAACAAGGACAGATGGTAAACAGAAACCCAAGAGCTTAATTTCTCACAGACTTGGTGGATGACACAATTACCTTTCTCTGTAGATTCGCCAACAATGATCTTGCCACCCCTCTTGCTCGTTTTCTCTACAGACAGTGCTGTGCTGAGCCCCTGTTCATGCTTGCCCAGCCCCTGGCCCTCTCTGAAACCATACTTCTGCATGATTTTGTGAGCTACTGTCCCGCTGCAAAGAGAAGAAAACCCATCAGTTCATAAAGGTTTCTTCCACAAAACATTAACATTGCATTTCCCCTGAGTGCTCAAATAGTCTGCCTCCCAAAATTTCCTTACAGGGGCAGAAAGCACAAGAGCTTCTACAAGTTACATGATTTTTTTCTAAGCAAAAGGCTAAAATGTCTGGCTATGTAATGCTGGAAGGTTAAAACACTAAGTCACAGAAGAAATAGCCAACTGTGTGGTCAGAGTAAGGCAGGTTAGGTCAGATTTTTAGCCCTTCCTTCAATGAAGTGAAGATTCCATGGTTCTGCTAATTCGAGGTGGCAACAATGCACAAGCTGGTCCAACAGTACCAAGTTTGGTTATCTTTTTCTGGACAATTAAAAAAAAACCCAATAAACCCAAAAACGAGGTCTCAAGGCTGGTTTTAGCTAGAGATTCATTTTCACTTTGTTGCCACAGTAGTACCACAGGCATGACATACAAGGCAGGAAAGTAAATGGGCAGATTTGCAGCCACAGCTGCTACATTCATGCAAATACACTCTGAAATTTGAACAAAGCAGAGCTGAAATGATTTGAAATATCAATTTGCTGATCAGTAGCAAATTTAAGACAAAGCTGGAAAAGAAACCTAGAGGAACTAACATGCCACCTGTATTTTCCTGTATACTCCATTGTTTGGCTTGTACAGGCCATAAACACTTTATGCTGGAGTGTGGCTTAAAAGCACAGCCTTGAATGCAACCACCTCAGATGTGTCTCCCTCAGTCCAGTCAATCCACATTTTTTCCTGTATCCTGCCAGTTTGGACTCTCTGAACTCACACTAACCACATACGTGCAATGGGTTGTGCTCTTTTCTCCTGACAAATTATTTCAGCTTTTGGTTTGCACCACCTTCCAGTGCCTTTTCCCCCAGAACGTGCAGGAGTCACTCATTTACCCCATGTTGGCGAGGAAGGAGTTGCTGGGTCCCGTGGGGGAGCGAGGTCTCTCTGGCTCATCATACACTGGAGGAGGAATTGCTGCTTTGGAGGAAGGTGCCCGAGGTCTCGACTCCTCCTCGTATGGGAATGATGCTACAGCTGGAGAAAACAGAGACACTTGGGTTTTTTTCAATAAAATTTTAACGAACTACGAGAAAAAGTCTTCCATATAAATCCAAATCAGAAGAATGTTTCCTTTGCAGATGCTGTTTTAACATCCCCTCACCTCTCTCTCTCTCAGAAACAACTTCTGAGTTATTCTGGATTTTCCTCATTGGATGTAGATTTCCACAGCTCTACAATGCATTTACTAACCTCTTATTAAGTGGAGAAAAGGAGCATTAAGAGGCCACCTGCACTACAAAAAGTTTATCTGAAGGACAAACTCCCACTCATCAGGAACAGAATTATGACAGAAATGGATCAATGTACACAACTCAAGGCACAAGCACTGTAATAAAAATACACTGTACATTTGCAGAGAAGAGAAACCAGTCTATTAAAAAGAATGAATGTAATTCATCTCACAACGAATTTCTGAACTGCAGTTCTTCCTGGGGATGGAGATGGATCTGGATATTTCAGTCATACTGGTTAGATTATTAAATCACCTTTCACTGACAAGTCAAATGGAAAAATAATAAAAAAAAAAGCCTACGGAACACTAGAAAAAATCACTTTTGAATGGACTTACAAACTTTTATCAGACTGACCTAATTTTAGAATATTTTCTTGTACACTGGCTCTCGTATCTTATCAACTAAAGATCAGGCATGAAGTTTGAGGATGTCATACGAGGAAAAATAATTCCTATTTAAACAGCAGATGGACTGGACTATAGGACTTTCACTATACCAATATTTTCTTGTTTTCTTCCAGCCTGGATTTGAGCATCAAGTAAGAAGCCATATAAAGGCTTCTTTGTGGGATCACGATTTTAAAAGCTCTCCCCTTAAGGATATTTCTACTATTTCCAGCCTGTATTTACTTTTCTTTGACACAGATCGATTGCTTTTAATTGTTTACTCAAAACAATGTTTTTCTGTTTTAAATGTTTACTCACATCAAATGCTTTCACTGCTATATCATTCACTTAAGCTGTGGGGTTTTTTTACATTTCATTATTCTCATAAATAAAATGAGGACTCCCAAAGGAAAATTGGTGTGCATAAGATTCTTTCTTCTTATTATTTTTTAAAGTAGACAACATATAGCTAATTATTTTAATTTTAAAATTTACAACAATTAGACATGAAAAAAAACCAGGGAATGGTTTGTTCCTACTGCAGGATGATGCCATCTCGTGGACAACTGAGATCCTCACACCACCACTGCACACAAATCTCTTCAGCTGAACTGTATCCCTGGAAAACTTATAAAACTCTGTCTGTAGTGCGTAAGTCCTTCAGGAAAGATATTCACTAAGTACCTCCTAAAGGAAAGAGCCATGGAAAAAATTCCTCTCCACACTGTGGAGGTTTCTAGTCCACCCAGAGAAACCTGCCTGTGACATTTCCTTTCACACATGAGAAGTGAGTGCCTGCACATGGTTGTAAGAGCCCAGTTTGCCAAACCACTTGTCCAGCAATACAGAAAGAACCCTTCAGAACAGAGATGTGAAGTAGGGCAGCATCACAGGTACCCCGCAGCTTCCCCCAACAACACACAACTTGTTCATGTCCTGCTGCTACAAAGAATCCAATGGGAAAAGCAGGAGGACTTAACTGAACAGAAAGCTGAGTGAGAAATGAACACTGCTGGGTTTGGAGAAGAGGATTTTGGAGTACTCACGTTCTTTGTCCTTCTCAACCAGAGAAGTGGGTGGTGCAATGGCAGCTCCTCCCATACCTACGAGCAAAATGGAAATCAACACATTTGGAGGATATCACAACAGACCGGAATTATTTACTGTAACTTTGTTGCTGAAAGAGAATAAAGACTAATTTTGTTTATGCAATGACGTATTTCTGATCCACATCACCTGACAAGCTCTAAAGGCACTGCAGTAACAAATGCAGGAATGAGAAGCTGCAATAGTGAAAACTCAGTGATTCTCACAGCCTGATTTTACGTCACGCCTCACTCCTTCCCTGGAACCTACACCATGCAGGAACTTACAACAGGTACCTACAAACTGAGGTTAAACAGAGATATTTCCACAAATGATTTGGCTGCCATCTGCCTCCATGGGAAAATACCAGTCTTCTGCATTATATTATACCGTAATAAAATGCCAGATTTATTCTAAAGGCTCAGAATTAACAGTGTACTCATGTGAGGACAGAGAAATACAGAATTCATGAAACAGGACTGTGAATCGCCCTCCCTCCTCTTCTCCTCTTTCCACACCAAAACCATAAGCAGTTCTCTTACTTCTTTTCCGTCTCTCCCTCTCATAATCCTCATCTTCATCAGAATCTGGATCTGGTCTTCTTGAAAACCCACTGGCTTCATGTCTGTCTTTACGCCTTCTAGGAGACACAGAAAGTTAGGATGAGAAACCACTGAATTTAACTCTTTGCTCTAATTTGTGACCCCACCTCTGCAGGGTGAATTATTCTGCTCCATCCAACTGCCATCTAACATGTTTCCCATGAAAGTGCAAGTAAACACCTTCACCGTTGGTTTCTGTGTTTTTACCCTCATGGAGCATTTTTGGTAAAACATAAGATGGATCCAAAACACCATAATTTTTCACTTGCAAGTCAGCCAAGGAGAATGCATGGAAAGCAGGAAGCACCTGAATAAATCTTGTCCAAACAGCCCAGAGCGACTGAATGACTGCAGTGGAACAGGTGTTGGATGGAGCAGAGAGCAAGGTAACAGACATTAATTAACCATCCTGCTTTGGACAGAATCTCTTTTACATTTCCCACCACAGGTTATACAGAATAATATCATTTACTCAAAAAAAAAATATCCTGATGCTTAAACATCAGATTGTTGAGAAGCTTGCTTGGCAATTAAAATAAGATTCAGGCATAACTTTTAACATGAAGTAAGGAATGCTCCAAGATTTGTTTGCACTTCAGCTGTTTTCTGACGTGATCAGGAAATTACTCATTTTAACACTTTACAACAAAAAGGAAAAGCACTTTTCCTCAGAAGTTAAGAGCACAACCTGGTGCATAAATCAGATCTCATTCCTAGCACAGCCACCAAAACTGTGCTACAGGATGCTAAAGAAAGCTCTACTGTGGAACCACACAGAATTTCTGAATCTCTACACTGTGAAATCAAAACATTTACAGCCTGTTATCCCAAAGCACACACCTGATGCTGAGATTGTTTCCCCAGTTTGAAATCAGAGTTTATTACGCATTTTTCACCTCTTTTCTCTAATGTTTATATGTATAAAGACACTTGGCCCACACACAAGTACAAACATGACCAAAGAGCAGTCAAGGCTGAAGCTGTGGCAATGACATCCCAGATTCCTGAGGTCTTGCATGCCAGCAGGGCAGAGCCTCAGGCATTCCTTCTCCATCAAAACAACGAAGATATAACCAAGAGAAGACAGAGAAGTCCCAATGACCAGAAACAGTAATTTCCACAATCTATACAGGGCAGCAGAACTGTAATTCCAGACTTCAGATGATTCATACTGTGATGAACATAGCTTATTCACTTCACTTGAAATGAGCAAATGTAATCTTCTGCCTGGCTGGCAGACATTTTACCACTTGTAACAATCAGATACTGAATCTGCATTCAACTTCTTTAACATGGTTACAGAGATTTCTTATTTCAGGGAAACGGTATTAAAAATAAAGTAGTGTTTTCTTTTGTCCAGAGACAATAGATTAATAAACACATAATTTACTTACTTAATAACTGAATTACTGATTGCAGAGTATTAAAAAAGGAAATGCAACTATGCCTCTCAAAGGCTGTGCTGGCTACATTTAAAACCCAATGCATTCATGGATCAGTTTGTAGTTTTTAGAAGCAGAAAGGACCATTCACCACTGAGCGTTGGAGAGGTTTTTCCGTCCTCCGGTGACACTGACATCAAATACTCTAAAATAGCTGCAAGGTCAAAGTCTGATAACGATGCATAAAGTACCCAAACATTGCTGCCATTATTGAAATAAAGTAAATTTAGAATAATTTTGACAAGGATCTTTGAGACAAAGAGGCTGCAAAGCTGGTAACTCTTATTGCTTTTGCACTGTTAGGTGATTTTTACCAAGAGCATTAAAACACATTAATTAAAACACTGCACTTGTTTCTACAAGCACGCAGTATTCACAAAACCTCTAGGAATTTCCCTGAAAATAGAGAGATAAAACTAAACAAACTGACACATCTATTCTTTAGAAAAGAGTCAGTATGTCAAGAGTTTAAACAAAAGCCTTACTTTTCTCTCTCTTCAATCTCCTTTTGCCTCTCCAGCTCCCGCTGCCGCTGCCGTTCCTCCCTCTGCCGTTTCACCACCTTTTCATAGTCATTTGGGAACATGGGATCATACTCATCTGCCAGGGGAATCAACACATCTCCTGCAGAAAAACCACTAGGGACAGGATCCTGGGGGAAAAAAAAAAAAAAAAAAAAAGGATTTTTTTCAGCTGAGATCTGAAAACAACATCCAGTTTGAAAGCAAAAAAATTTAACACCTCCAGTTCCTGACTTCTGTAACGTCAGGTAATATCCTAATCCCACTGGTGCTAGAAGAAATATTGGCTTTACTTAAAACTAACATTTCATCCAGTCTCTCATTATCTCAAATTTTCCCATGAAGAAAGAACCACCCCCTCCCCTTGCCAAATGCAAAGCAGCAGCAAATCAGCATGGACAGGAATTCTTCAAACCCCATTAATGCATTATTAGAAGCTTTATGGCATCTTGCTGCTGCAACCATCTGTCAGGGTCCTCCCACACAATCTCATCAGGCTTTTTATCAGCTGCTATTAATAAAATACCAACAGAGGCACACGGACTGTTCTCCTCTAATCTGAAAGAACCATTTCAGAACTTTTTCTCTGAAAAAGCTGCAGGGAGAAAGTTTCTCTTGATTCCTTACCATGAGAAATCCATTGAAAAGGTTAGGTGGCTTTTCTTTTATTTTTCAGTTGTTATACAGGTCCAGTTGCAACATTGGTGCAATCACAATTATAGTCATTATTTAGCTGCCCAAATTGCTGTCTTGCCAAGTGCTTTGAAGCTGTCCAGGATTCTAAGAACACTGTTTTATAACTGCACATTAACCATCGTAATTCCATGCTGTACCACATGGAAGTCTGTATAAAGTTGAAATGTTAATTAAAGAACTCTCAGCAGAGGAAGACATTCTCAGAAAATAATCACTTTTTTGACCACTAGGAGCCATTTAATTTCCAAAACATTTGTTAACAGCTGGACTTCTAGCTGCCCCGCTCTTACCTTTAGCCCAGCTGCTACATGAGGGGGTGTGTCCACGATCTGTCTCTCATCAGAGGAGCTGCCTCGTTTCAGGTCAATCACTGGAGCAAGGACTGTGGTTTGTTTTGTTCTCTGACTCTGCAAAAATCACCAAAACACACGATGTCTAAAAACGATAAAACAGTCTGCTGAACAGCAGCTTGCTTGATACACTTTGCAGTGGTAGGTGAATGGTCCTAGGTTTTGACTGGAAGCAGAAACACACATCAAAAATTCATACAATCACTTCAGGTGAGTTTGAACTGAGTCAGTTTTTAAGAAGCTCAGATTTATTCCAAAGACCTACTGTTCTTCCCATTTATAGTCAGATAAAATATTTCAACCTATTCTGAACTCTTGAGTTTTCTAATCCTATCCTATTCCTCTGTTAGGCTATGGATACGCTGCACATCAGTTACATGGACAAAGAACATAACTAATACAGCAGTCAGCGAGTTTCATCCATGCAGTTTGTTCCAATTACCAACTAAATCCTGCCCCCAATTTTAGCAGCATAAACCAGGAGTAATTCCAGTGAAAAAAGGCTGTGCCTACTTAAGTACTTGGCATCAGTACTACTGCTTGTTTTTTAATTAATTAATCTCACTACAGAACCTACACACCCCAAAGAGCACCCGTGTCCTGCCTGAACCAAAATATCAGTGCTGCTCAAA
This sequence comes from Cnemophilus loriae, assembly GCA_013397755.1. Classification (NCBI taxonomy): domain Eukaryota; kingdom Metazoa; phylum Chordata; class Aves; order Passeriformes; family Corvidae; genus Cnemophilus; species Cnemophilus loriae. Next base: position 41,147 of record VZTF01000393.1, read on the forward strand.
GAAACAGGGTGAAATAAAAAGAAGCAGCAATAAAAAGAGAAAATGCTCTGCCATAGTCTAAGAAGAATTAGCTTGCATTCCTCCCTTTCATCTACTCTGGAAATACTTGCTGTAAAAATTTCTAATACACTATGAATTGCACATTAGCACCAAGAATCTTCTAAATATCAGCCTTAAAATGATGCAAACATGTAAATAATCAATCACAGTGTGACCCCTACTTACATTAAAAAAACAGTCTTAAAAAGCTGAATCTCATTATCTTTAAAGCTGAACTTGGAGATCAGCTTTTGGCTCTGCTGGTTAAAAGCTCTGAGGTTTGCAGCACATACATCAGTGCTTCCTTCAACTTTAATTTTGCAACACTCCCTCTAAGAGATATCAAGAAAAATGCATCTTCCCTTTCCCCACCTCAGCTTTGCCAGGTTCTTTGCTACAAACTCATAGACAAATCCCAGCAAAATTATCCCAAAATGGTATCCTGAGGTCACAAACAGAACGCACTGAACACAAAAGAAGTCTGAAAAACTGAAAGCAAAACCACAAAGGGACTGTACCTTTGCCTGCGTGAGAGCTGCTTTCTTCACCTGCAACTGAGACTGCAGCAGTTTGAAATTCTTGGACCAGCCTTCTGTTTTGGAATCGCTGGTCTCAACCCCCAAGTCATCGTAAAGTGACATTTTCTCTTCAATTTAAAACTGAAAGACAAAAGAAAAAAAAGAACTCCAGATGACACCACAAACCTATTTTAGGTTATTTGCTAATAGTTTGCATATATGGGTACACCACATTTTATTTCACTTTTCCAAAAGCCAGAGAAAATTGACCTTTTTCTTGCTAGTGGCAAATACAGACAACTAGAGCAAAGCTGTATAAAAGTAACAGTTTAAAAGGTAATGAAAACTGTTCAAGAATTAATTTAATCCTGCAGTGGAATACAAACAATTAGGGCTCAACAAAATGGAGTTTACTGCAAGAAAAAGCAGGACGTTTTGGAGATTATTAAACATCTGGCCTCGGGATGAAACACAGTGGGGGTTATAAAGGCATGGGTTCACAGAATGAGGACAGGGCGTTGCAGGAATCCCCACCTGCCACAGAGCAGTGGGATTTGGGATTTAGCAGGAGTGATGCTATCCAGGGGGAGACACGATGCACTGAAGGGATCACAGAATCAATCAAGTTGGAAAAGACCTCTGAGATCATCGAGTCCAACCTAGAACTGAAGACCACCTTGTCAACTGAACCACAGCACTCAGTGCCACATCTAGTCTCTCCCTGGACACCTCCAGGGATGGGGACTTCACCACCTCCCTGGGCAGTCTGTTCCAATGCTTAACCACCCCTTCTGTTAAGAAATTCTTCCTAATGTCCAGTCTGAACCTCCCTTGGCGCAGCTTGATGCCATTTCCCATTGTCCTGTCGCTTGTTACCTGGGAGCAGAGCCCGACTCCCACCTGGCTGCCCTCTCCTGTTAGGGAGTTGTGGAGAGCGAGATTTCCCCAGAACCTTCTTTTCTCCAGGCTGAGCCCCCCAGCCACTCCCTTCCCCAGCTCCGCTGCCCTTCCCTGGACAATGTACAGATGTATAGATGAATGCAAGGAGGGCGCTGTCACCGCGGGGAAGGGACAAGGCAGCGAAGTACAGGGGCTGTCCCACGCTAAAAGGAAGGGTGGGCTGCGATCTCCGTCTCTCCGGGAACAGAGGGGGCGAAGCAGGCCCTGACGCCTCCCCCGCCTTCCACACAGGCCCGGACCTCTCCGAGGCGCCGCTGAGCGTGGGACACCCGCCCTGCCCTGCCTCCCCACACCCCGCGGGGCCCGGAG
>VZTF01000393.1:42991-75716 GCA_013397755.1 Cnemophilus loriae
CCGCCGCCATGAGCCGGCGCTGAGCACGCCGGGAAGAGCCGCGCCTGCGCACTGCGCCCCGCGCCGCCGCCGCGCCAGCGCCCCCCGGCGGCGGGAGGAGGGGGCGGCACCGCCGCCATTCCCAGCCCTCACAGCCACTCCAGTACCGCCCAGTACGGGACTGGGAGGGCGGCACAGCAGCTCCCAGAGAGCGGGACATGCCCACCCCAGTATGGGGCTGGGAGGGCGGCACAGCAGCTCCCAGAGACCGGGAGGTGCGGGATGGAGCGGAGGAGGCGGCTGGAATGCTGCCCTCACCTCAGCTGCCCTCTCAGTCGCGAAGAAGCTGCCTACCCAAAGAATAAGGAGCCGAGGTTCCTTCGGGTTCTCACAGCACACGTCGAGTGTAATCTTGGCTCTGAGCTTTTGTGGAACCGTAGAATCACTGAACCGCAGGGAGCGTCCGAAGGAGGCCACGGCATGGGGAAGGGTCTGGGGGGGAAGCCCTGAGGAGCGGCTGAGGGCACTTGGGTTGTTCAGGAGCGCTGAACAACCTCACTGGAGTTTTCAGCATCCTCCCGAGAGCAGGACAGGCACCGAGCTCTGTGGTGACAGAGACAAGAACCGAGGGCAGGGCTGTATTTATGCCCAGCACTATTTCCCCTGTATGTTCCATCAGAATTTTCTATACCGTGTTTCTGACTCCTTAAGAAATCTGTGGTAGCTTACTGAGTGAGAAACCTGCCTCCACGAGCACTCAGCATTCCCAGTTACTTACCAAGGACACCTCAGATTTTGTGGGGGGAAATGGATACAGTGATATGAGACTCGAGTGTGGCAACACAGTCACGCTAAGATAGGAAGAAAGAAAACTTAATCCTCACTGAGCGTATTTCAAACAACTTTGTCTATTATTCCAGCATGTTTGCTGCCATTTTACCGTGCCACCACTGCCACTGAGGTCACTGGGTAATTGTTATTGCAAAATATTTGGCTTTTAGAAGGACTTACTGCAATATCTCACTTGGGCCTGAAGTGGACTGGTTTGGTCTGCAGAAATAATTTTTGTTTTCTAAAGCAAACCTTAAAATTCTGTATCTGTCTGAGCCTGGATTTTACCCAACCATACCAATTTCCCAGCCCAATATCTTGCGCTAACTATTTAATATCTTCTTCTTGACAGTGGCAAAATTGGATTTTCTTTTTTGCTTATACTGGGCCAGAGTATCTCCGGCTCATACCAAGCACGTGAAATAGATGACCTGAGTTTCCTAAGAATTATGGCCACTTGCACCACATGATGAAGCAAATAAATATGCAAGACTGTCTGTAAAGCCAAATACAACCTCCAGCCCTGAAGCAGATAGATCTGGCACCTCAACCACAAACTATTACAAGCACTATCTCTGTATTAATCAGAAAGCCTTTATCTCCAGCATTGCTTCTGACTGTGCTACTATGCAGTTTATTTCCCCATGGTTAGCTGAAAAAATAAATAAAATAAAGCTGCTACTTCCTGTCCTACTTATGCTGCTTTCTATTAACCCAGTCTTTCTAAACACATTTACAGGTATGTGTATTTTCATCATAACAGTGAAAGCTTCTTAAATATAAGAAGAAATTGTCTTCACTTTATTTATAGAGGATCCCCCAAATATCTTCCTAGGGTTTCTTGCCTTATCAATGCCTGCATTTTTTAAAGGAAGGATTGATACAATTCACATGTCCGTAACCTTGTGGAAGAAAAATAATCAGCAAGGCACTACTTTTACAGTGTCAGAATCCCACTGAGAAAAAAACTGGAATCCTATGTTAAAGGAAGGAGCCTAATAATTAATTACATCAAAAGGTACTGAGAGAAATCCCTGTGGATTGAAATGTCACAGGGCAGTATCACAGCATGACAGCTACTGGGAGAAACTAAAAGGAGATTAGGGTCTGCAAGGGTGGAAAACACGAGAGCAGCAGGGGATTTCAGTTCCTCCTTAGAAAAAGTCATAACAGGGAGGGTAAAGGATGAATTATCAGACCTGTAAATAACTACATATTAAAGCCATGAATCAGATAACTCACAAGGTGAGAAGCAGCTCTTGGGTAAGTCTGGAAAGTGCATTAGGCATGGATCAAAACTGATCCATCACTGTTTGTAATAATAGCCACGATGTACTTGTACACACCCACTTAGGAGCAAAGGAGCCAAGAAAATCCTTCTCATTAAATTCAGGGAGGCTGCAGGCAGATAGAGAAATCTCACCCTGCTGCCAAGGTCCCAGACAGACTGGAAATGGAGGAGAAATGTGTAAAGTCATCCCCAGCACTACACATCTTGAAGGTGGGTAATTGTGGCTGAAATCTCCTTTTCAGCTACATCTGCAAAGGTGGGGGAGCACTGGCCAGCTCTGTGCCTGCTACAGACCCTCACAGTTGTTGAAGTCTGATCTTCCAGCTGTTTTTATTTTTTCCATTCAGATTTCAAGCCTTCCATTTGGTGCTTTTCCTCTTTAATCCCACTCATGATTGCTGTGTCAGCAGTTCTGCCTCTGTACCTGCCTCTCTTATCTCATGTGGCTCTGTCTTCATGTTTTCTTGCAGCTTTTTTCTCCCAATTTCACAATTTTCTCATCATTTTGAGATGAGTTTGATGCAGCTGGGTCTCCTGAACTCCTGGGAGGGAAGAGGAGGGAAGGGGAGGGCTTATGAAGATGAGATTAATTACAGGAAGGTCCAAAAAGCTATGAATAAACTGATTTTCCCACTGTGAGAAGAACCACCAGCCTTGATTGGGACCCCTCATTGTACCAACAAGCCACCTGGAAAAGGTGAATAGCCAAGGTGATAAAATTTGCTGCAAATCCCGATTTGTTCAGAGTAATCAGCCAAAAGCTGGAAGCAAGAAGTTGCAGAAGTTGCATGGCACTGGCTGGGTGGTGAGATGACAGATGGGACCCAGTGTTAATGAATGCAAAGCAATGCACACAAGAGAAAATAGCACTAGCAAAACACACACAGCGGCAGCTCTAAATCAGCTGCTTCCATTAAGGAAAGAGATGCTGCATTCATTGGGGATAATTTTCCAGAAATGCCTACTTAGGGTTCTGAAGGAAGCAGGAAAGCAAACAGGCTGCTGGGAAGCATTAAGATTTTTAAAAAAGAGAAAATATCCTCGTAAATCGAACAGGCACATGCACCTGCACTCCTGGGTATCTCATCCCCTCCAAGAAGCAGCAGTGCAATGAAAAACTTAAAGAAATCAGATGTGTTGGGTGAAAAGAGGCAGCTGAAGGGGACTCTGGAAGCATCAAGCACCCAGAATGGTCCAGAAAAGGTAAACAGGGAGTTCTCATTTTTCTTCCTGATTGTGATCTGTAAGAATGTGTAAAATAAAGCAGTACTGGGCGGGGGGAAAAGCAGCCTATAAATGTCTTATTTATGTCTCATTTCCCTAAAGCACTGATGGCAGTTTTTGGTGGATGTGGATCATTTGTGTTATGTTACAGATCTCCTCTGAGGGTGAGGGTTGCTAATATGCCCGGATGGCATTAGAGGGCAGTGCATGGCAACCTAACTGGAGTTTTTGGGGTGGCTGTGGGAAACCAGCCTTCAGAACCCCTGAGGATCAGGAGAACAGAGCGGCTCCCACTCACACGGGTGGGAAATGGTGGGGACCAGCACATGGCACAAAAGCAAAACGTAAGGGCTAATCAAAGCAGTGTCAACCTGCTCAGAAAGTAGTGAAATCCCATTAAATGGTGGTTTCCAGCCAATGCTGGAGATCCCAAGCAGAGAACGAACTCCGCTACACACCACACTTTTTGTGGTGGCCCTGGCAAAACCTCCAAACCTTTCTGGTTTTGATTTTTCTTTATTTTTTTTCCCCAGAAAATGCTTGCTGTTGTCCTCCCAATGATCTTTAGCTTTGCCCACAGGGCAAAATGAAAAATGAAGAGGAAAGTCCCAGTGGAAAACTTGTCCTAGCTTGGGAAGATTGGCTTAGGTTTGCTGCCTTGAAAAAAACCCCCAAACTTCAAGGAGTAGCAACCTGAAGGAATTGAAAATGGTTAGAAAGGCATTTGAAATATTCTTTCTTCTGCTAAGGGAAGAGCTGACGATGTGGCTGTGAAAGCAGTGAAGGAAACTGCCTTTTGCCATATATAGAATAACCCAAACTCTCAGAAAATTATGGGGGTTTTTCCCCTATTTTTTACTTGCTTTACATTTTCAACTAATTACATACTTTGGCTGAGTTCAGTAACTAAAATGAGTAAGAAATGTCTCAGAACAGAAACAGTTCATCACAGATGAAGTTTCCAACACACGTACTTCAATATTTTTGATGACAACTAAAGAAAACTCCATTGCTTTTGACACTGCACAGGGAGTGTTTTTGTTTGGCCAGCCATGGGAAAAAAAACATGCTTTAAATGAGGAAATGACCATTTTGTCCTACCACCACTGTCTCAAGCTTGTTTGAAGAAGCAAGAAAATGTCAAAAACATAACAGTGAAAATATTACACATTACTAGACTCAGTACAGATGGGATGTTTGCCATCACTGAGGAAAAAAAGGTTGTGCTGCTGTGCTAGAGGAAGGATTTGGATAAGAAATTATTCAGAACTCCCCTGTGTTAGCCATAGAGTGGGTCTCTGTGCCAAAAATGCAGGTTTCTTACATGCTGAAAATCCCACTGCCTGAGAAATTGGAGGGATTTCAGGAGGTTTGTCTTTCTGGAATCCTAGAAGATCCTGAGTTGAAAGGGACCTACGAAGATCTGGATTAAGAACCTCTGCTGGGAGTTTGACTCAATGATCCCTGTGTGTCTCTTCCAGCTTAAAATGTTCTGTGATTCTGTGATTTTATGAAAATGAGGGAGACGGGGGGAGTTAAACCTCTGTTGCATTGGTCACCAGTTTTAAAATTAATAACTGAGAAAGATACTAGAAGCCAAGGCAAACAGTGAGGGAGAGTTTGGAAGAGGAGGAGGAAATCAGCTTTACAAACATCTGAACCAAAGCTCTATCTAAATTTACAGGTAGACTTTTTGGACTGAAATAAAATTCTGGATATGAGATTAAATTCTAAGAACTGTGGGCTGTTACCGAGCGGAGCGACCTCGCTCTGGAAATGCCTCTGCTCTGATGATTCACAGATAGGTGAGGTTACCCTTTTGCTTGCCCAAGATATGTATCAGGTTCTCACGAACAACTGTTTTCTGTCCAAAGCAGCTGAGTCCAAGAACTTGAAGTTCAAAGAGAATTCTCTGACGTCCTGTTGTGGTGGCTGTCGTGACATTCTTGGCATAAGCAGAAATATTTGGTGTTAAAAGCACATTGATGGGCACTGAGATGTTCATGGATAGTAACAGGTTGCCCAGAGAGGTTGTGCAGTCTCCATCCTTGGAGGTTCCAAGTCAATAAATCCAGGTGGGATCTCATTACCAGCCTTATGTTTCCAATCTGAACTATTTGATGAGTCTGTGACTATTTTTACAGCTTTGTTACTTCGTGTACTTTCCCAGAGAGATGAAGGAGAAGATTGAGCATCCAGACTTGCTCTGGATTTACTTTCCAAGTGCTCAGACCACTGGGAAAATGTCAAAAGGCGTTCTCCTCCTCCATTAGGGATTGGCAGCTTTTAAACAGAAATTCAGCTTATTTTCCATGCAGAATTTTGTGCTGGGACATGGTCTCATCTGTGTTTTTGTGTGGATTTCTCCCCATGTGGGTCATGTGCAGCATCCTGGGCACTGAAGCGTATCCTGTGACATTGATATTCCAGGTGAATTTTTGAAGCTAAGACAGATGTTCAGAATCTGTTGAATGCAGGAATGCTGGTTTAGGGTAGTCCTAGAGGACTTACACATCAACCCTTCCGGATCGTTTCTGCCACAGAGGTGTGGGATGCAAACAGAGGCAGGAACACTGGAACGTGATCATCCCTGACCAGTCTGGTCTAAGAGATATGACTCTGGTTTAGGATTCAGAACTTCCTCAAGCCCCAGCCAGCATTTTCCAGCTGTTTAGAAGTTACACTTTCCATCTCACAGGAGGACCGTATATACATATGGATATATGGACTCAGGGATGTGGTTTTATCCAATTATAATTAATCTCATCCAGGTTTAGCTTTCTAAAACTGAGATGCCCAATACATTTTCAAGCATGGGCTGTGGCCAGGTGGTCAGTCACCTCTAGAACACAGTCCATGGAACAGCACTTTCCTAATTTACTGGGGCACTTTCCATATTCCACTTTATATCCTAGGACTTATTTTTGGTCATAGTTTTGATTTTATAAAAATAAATAATTGTTTGCCATGAAGTTTTTGATAACTCTACAATTCACAAGATGCTGCTGGAGTAAGAAACAAAGAGCTATGTGTTTGTTCTGAGTGTACATCTCATGCAAGACAGAAAAACTTTTATATGTTATAAAACAATGACTGGAAGTTAAAACAAGATTAGGAACAAAAGCTGATTATTCTGCATTTTTCTGGGCAGGATTTCTTGCCTCTTCCTTCAGAAATATTATCCTGATTATTGAAAAGGGCCTGATACTTATAACTACTCTGACAGGTAATGTAGCCCAGCCTGTCAACTCTTATATTTCTTAAAAAAACAAAAGCAGTGTAGCCAGAGATAGAGTCCCCTAAAGTCCTTGATGATCTGATCCCACCATGGATTGGATGGTTGTATCATGGGAGGCAAATGATGAAAATTGAACACCAAGCTTTCATCTTTTTCAACCTGGCAGTGTTCACCATGTGCTTTGTTTTTCCTTCTACACTCATTCCAACACCTTAACCATAAACAAGCAATGGCCAGGTGTGAGCGTTGTCCATCCTTCTGTTCCTGAAAAACAAGGAAGACATAAAAAAAACCCACCCTAAACCTACTCTTCAGGTAAACAGCATTATCTCCACCATCAGACCAGACCACATGTGCGTAAAAGGATGTGTTATCAAAAATATCTGTAATGGTGACCTTAAAAAAGTACAAGCAGTGCTAATGAATTTCTTGTTATTTTAGAAAGGGACTTTCTTCTCCGTTGGTGCAGAGAGCTTCCTGAAGCAAAAACAAATGAAGCTTTTCTCTCTTTCTTTTTAAATGTAAGGTAGAAACATTTTGACTAAGCTTCTGCTCTGTTGTTTTCTAGTTATTCAGAATTAGGAGGAGATGTTTTTAATGATCCTTCAGCCTGGAGAAGAGAAGGGTCTGGAGAGAACTTCGGACACCTTCTAGTACCTAAGCAGTCTCCAAGAGACCTGGAAAGGGACTTTGAATGAGGGCATGGAGTGACAGGACAAGGGGGGATGGCTTTGATGGGCAGGTTTAGATTAGACATCAGGAAGAAATTCTTTACTGTGTGTGTAGTGACCTCTGGCACAGGTTGCCCAGAGAAGCTGTGGCTGCCTCATCCCTGGAAGTGTTCAAGGCCAGGTTGCAAAGGGTTTGGAGCAACCTGGGATAGTGGACGATGTCCCTGCCCATGGCAGGGGGTGGAACAAGGTGATTTTTAAGGTCTCTCCAAACAGAAATGATTCTGTGATTCTAAGACAGTCCTGTCTTAGCTTGAAGACTGCACATGGCATCAAACAGGAGAACATAGAGACATCTCTGCAGTTAACATGAAGGTTTTTATCAATAATTTATTGTAATCGAGAGTTTACAGGTGTTGGACAAGGGGAAAGGCAAGGAACTGACTCCCCCAGTCCACGTTTGGAGTTAGTGGAGGAGCTAAAATTAGGATGAGGTGCTCTTAGCTGTCTCCTCTGGTCTCCTCTTCCTGATGCTCGTTGCCTTTGGCAGCAGGTCCTTCTCATGAAGCTCTCCCTGTCTCAGCTCCTCCGGTTTCCCATTTATTGTGAATTCCCATTTGCTGGTTATGATTTCTCATTTCAAAGCTCCACGCTGGAGCTGGATATTGCCAGGATGGAGCATTCCGAGGGCAGAGCCAGGCTGTGCCACCGTGGGGAGCTCACAGCAATGGCTGTGACAATCAGTGAGTGCCAGCAGCTCTGCTCAGACAATGTCACTTTTTGGGGATTGTGAGAAGCTGAGGTTTGGCTGTGCATGGACGTTTGAGATGCCACAGCAACCAGGATGCAAACCCAGTTGCATTAAAATGGGTGCAGTTACTGTCTTTGTGCAAACATTTAATTTTTTAATTTTCTAGATCCCACTAAAGAGAGATGATACAGATACAATCATCTTGGTGAATACTGAACAGCCAAGCAGGTAGATACTATCATTCTATGATGATTTATTTTTTCATATTATCTTTCATCTCTTCTTTTATAGTCTAAGCTACACAGCGCCTGGAGTACTTTCCACTTCTAACTTTAAATGACCTGATAAAAACACTCCAAATTGAGGAGGCTCAGTGTCTGGCTTTTATTAGTCACATCACATATTTCAGGTTTTCCACTCGCTCACCATGAAAACGGCTAATGAGATGTTTTTTGAGTGCTACTCTTTGTATCATGCAGGTGACAAGACATAGTGAACATGGTCATGAGGGCATCTGAGCGAGGGGCAGTCTGGCCGATAGGAAGTAAATCAGCCCTGGAAATTGTCCTCTCTTTGTTCCTTCAACACAAGTGACATCAGCCTCTGTGTGACATGAGGACATGTGAAACTCTTTACCCAAAATATTCTCACTTTCAGAGACTTATTTAATAATTCCCTATATTATAAGTAAGTTGCAAGTCAAACTCTTGAGATAAGGGAATGTTGATCTCTGGGAATTAGAAATAAAGAAATTTAGGAGTTGGAACCATCCACCTTAGGACAGAGCCTAAAATTATAAGGTTGTTTAATGCTTTCTTCAGAGGACTGTATAGGGCTGTCCTTGGTTATCACCATGCAGTGATCAAAATAGATAGGACTTCAGAAGGGCTGAACTGTGATAATCAGAGGCATCAATAGAGAAGAGGGTGAGTGTATATCCAGAAGAGATATAATAGATCCCACATGTTGTTTTTTTCATCTGATTTCCTGCCTGCAGTGTCATTGTATGCTTTCAAAGCACTAGATCATCCCACACATGATGGAATTCTGCTGGATAAAGGTGACCTCCAGCAAAATTTGCACATTTTGTGCAGTTGGTAAATACAATCAGATTCAAAGCCAATTGCACTCACTGTCTGAGCTCAGCATTTTGGGGTGAGGACCCCTTTTCGGCACCGAATGTTCTTAAGTTACAATGACCTTCGTCGTGATCTCTGGGAGAAAGTTTGAGGCCATTTGCCCCACATGAATGATTCCTCTGCAACCTCCAAAGCCAACCATCAGGCAGTTCCCTCAGTCGGATGGATGCAGGTGATGAAATAAGGTCTGGCTGTAAAGTGTGGACAGTTTAATTCCTTAGGGTCAGAGGAGGACTTCCTCAGGGGCAGAGTACTTGTGCTGAACAGCCTGATAAATAGCTGCTGTTTTCTTGGAAGAACAGCTCCAGGGCATGAAATATGAACTGCTTTATGGAAATAACTCCTGCATTTCATTAGCATGCTTTACAGTCAGCTTGATCCTGTCTAGGTCACCTTCCCCTTTCCTTTTCCTCCCAACAGTAGAGAGGCATTGACCATGCTGAACAGAACAGGTGTTTGGACTCGTGTGGACATCTTGGACCTTTCCACACTACAGATTTGCCAGCTGCAGTCCATTGCTTTCACCTTTAATTGCATTGCCCTTTAAGAGCGAAGTTGTCCAGAATTCAGCTCCAAACCTGCTGTGCTCCAGCATTTATAACCTGTGCACAAGTCAGAGAGACGGTGGGGTTGGTGACAGAGTCTGGATCCAGGACAATTGACACATTTCTAGCTCATCTGATTGAAGAGATTAAACCTGGTGGTAGGGAGGTTGTTTTCGCCGAGGTCTCTAAGCACTGGGAGACTGTTACGGGTGCCAAGGCAACACAGGGCACTGTTTGGTGCTAATTATAGCAGGTGGGGTTTGTTTGTGGCTGTTGAATGCCGGATGGGAGGTTTGGTGGGTATCCTCAAACCAAATGTGACATTTGCAGCATTTGGGTGTGCATAGCCAGTGCAGAGAAGCAGCCACTTCACAGTGGAGCTCATTTCACCCCAATGCAGACATCAGAAATAGGTCATCCGAGCTGCTGCTTCTCCTCTCCTTTCACCATGACAGCAGACGGGTGACTAACTCAAAAGTCTGGGTCTACACCAAAATCTCATTAACTGAGAAAATGTGAAAACCACCTTGTTGATCCAAAATTCTTTTCTCATCTTGTCTCAGCAGTCGAGCTCCTTCAGGAGAAAGACACTGAGTGCCCTGAAGTCCTCCACAGGCCTGTCAAGTTACTCAGAGCTTTGCACCTCAAACATCCATCATCTCATGGTCAGGGAGACCTTAGAGCAGCATTCCAGTATCTAAAGGAGGCTCACAAGAGGGCTGGAGAGGGACTTCTCACAAGGGTGTGGAGTGATAGGACAAAGGGAAATGGCCTTAAGCCAAAGGAAGGTAGAGTTGGATCAGATATTAGGAAGAATTTCTTTACTGTGAAGGTGGTGAGGCACTGGAACAGGTTTCCCAGAGAGACTGTTGACTCCCCATCCCTGGAAGTGTTCAAGGCCAGGTTGGAGCAACCTGGTCTAGTGGAAGGTGTCCCTGCCCATGGCAGGGGAGCTGGAGCTGGGTGATCTTTAAGGTCCCTTCCAACCCAAAGCAGTCTGTGACTATAATTCTATGATTTGATAATTCCAAGATTCCATCCCAACCCCACCCTCCTCCACTGCACAAACAGTGCTTAGTCAATGAAAATGGCATTAGGTTCACTGCAGCAAAAATGGGCCACAGAGATCTGACCCAATGGAAAAGAAAGCCATCAGTGAGCTATTTGTTTAATATCTCACCCATAATTTTCTGTCTTCGAATGTCTGGCTCTGCTGAACATCAGTGCTCCCTCATTAAGGCTTAATTGTCCCGTTTTAGTTTGCCTCATCTACAATCACTTGCATACTGTTGTCACTGCAGTATTTGAGAATCACTGAATGTGCATTAGAAAAATGCCCTACAGAGAAAATTCTAGAGCAACCACAGGAAATGCTGGTTTTGAAATTCTGTCCCAAATCATCAGGTCTGACTTCTGTAACAAATCTCAGCTGAGTTACTCTGGCAATAATTGGAAGGATTCTGTAAAAGGAGGATTTGGGATTCATCACAAAGGTGTTGGACAAAGTCCTCAGCCTCATTAGAAGCAAAGAAACAAGGCATGAACCCTTATTCTGTACTGAATAAAAGGGTCAGCTTTAATAATTTTTCCTCAAGAAGGAAAAACTTCTATTATTTTCTGTTTCTTTAGCCTGGCTGAAGCAAAATGGATCCTGAGCTTTCTACACAGCTTTTCATTTTCTCACTCTCTACTTGCTTCCTGAGTACTGCACCAATTTTCACACGTGAACACCAACTTTTCTCGGTTAGTGGTTAGATCTAGAAATTTCCGAGTTACTCGAGCTGAAGAACTTCTCTAAATATTTCCCAATACTGTTTGCATTTAGAAGTTCTAATTTTTTTGCATTCCTTTAAGGAATCCTCAAAATCCATCCAGTTCAGAAGGTTTTTTTCTCTCTCAGGGTAAAGCGCTAGATTAAGGTCTAAGAACTGAAATGCAACTGTTCGCTTTTAATTTCTGTGGCAGAGAATTTAGCCCCAGTTCTTGGAAAGTCTACATCAGCTTCCGATGAGGTAAATTCAGAGCTGACTCAACAAAATTCGTACAGCCAAGATTAACTGTGTCTTCACTGAGCTAGAGGAAGGCACTGAGCTCTGCCTTCCTGAACAGAAGCATCAACCCAGCCCATGAAGGTAAAGAAGATGTAGAAAGGTGCCTTCTGCCATGCAGCAGAAAGATTTCTAGTGGTGACCTTCAACCATGGGAAGTTCGCTTGGCAATTTAAGGGCCAAAGGTGGGATGGGAATAGTGTGAGGTGCCAAACTGAGCATTAAAATTTGCTCACATTCTTCTCTACTGATTTTAGATGCCTCTGATAAAGGGAATGGTGCCCTATTTAAATAGTCCCTAGACTCTAGTCCTGGAAAGAGACTTGAGGGCTCATCTAGTCCATGCCTAGACCAGCTGCATCACTACCACTGCTAAGGCTCTTATCTTGTCCCCTTCTCCATCATCATTCCTCAGACAGCTTCAAGTTATTTGGTCCTTTCAGAAAAGGTTTTCTAGACCCTTTTGTCGTTCCCATTGCTGTTCCACGTTTTTCTCGGTGTGCAGTGCCCACAGGTAGGGGCAGGATCCTATCCATGGCTTCACTGTCACGGCACAAAACAAGGGATTTCTTTGCATGTGCTCTACAGTTCAGAGTTAGATTCAAGTTTTTCATGTGTGACATTGCTAATTGGTCTTCATCATCCAGGGAACTGCTGAAAATACTGAATAACCAAAGACTCACCTGGGCACCACCTTGCAGTGCATCCTTCTCTTCTGGCAGTTAATCAGTGCCTCTCAATACGGTCTTCCATTGGACACAGTTTTGAACCATTTCAAGGGCACTTTCTTTTCAGGGATTTTCCAATAAGTTTTGTACTCACCTCATGATTCATCTAGGTTATATTTCCGTAACTTCACAGATAATATAAAAATTGCTACTGAAATCAAGCAAAGAAATGGTGTCTTGGGTAAGGAGCTCACTGCAGGGGCTGTCTTAGACTCTTGCACTTTACTGGATTAAATATATTTGATTCACCATAACTTCCTGGTAATAAAAAGAAGAGAAGGAGCAAATATGCCAGTTCATTTACCAGTTCCTCGATTTTTTTTTGCTCAGGCCAAAGGAATGGTGATTGCAATTAAGAATAGGAAGGAAGTTATCTGTACTATTCAGCTGTATTTGCATGGGGCAGTATTAAGGAACCCAGTCTAGGCATTGGCGTGTTAAGAACATTGTGGCAGTACTCACTACATGGAAACTAAATATATCCAGGAGTTTTTTGTGTTCCTCACATATTTATCTCACAACTCATCACCAGTGAAAGGAATAGTTAATATGAGCCATGATGAACCATATCCAGGGTGTTTGACAGGAAAGTGTTCTCAGTCACTAAGCAATCAATTTAAATTCTATTTTCAAACTCAGTATGGATTTTCAGGATGGATTTGTCTCATCCAGCTGGGGCTACCTGAAAGATCTGTTGTGCTGGTTTAACAGTTGCCTGCAGATGGGAGGGAGAGAGGGAGAGAAGATGAGGAGAGTGACTCATCTGGTGGAGGTAGATGTCCATGAGAGGAGGTGAATCACTCTCGAGATGCCCTTGTTGACTCTCCACTGACTCAAAGGGGAACTCTGACAACTGTATTGACCATACAGCTCTGTCTGTGGGCCTTGTAAAGATGCTCCATTTAAGGTGTGAAATTTGTGTACCTCATGTCAGCTCCATCTCACTTTTATGGGAAATAAAAAGTGATTAAAACCAGTTTGATCTTTATGGATAATTAGGTTGGATAAAAATTTTCTGATGATAATTTCGAGGACATGGTATAACTCGGGATTCCCCAAAGCTCTGCTCTGCAGCACAGCTGGATGCTGCTGTAGAGGTTGGGAAGTGCCCTTGTGGATGCATAATATGAGTTCACAACCACCATTACCATAATTTTAAGGATGCATAAGCAATATTCTGATTAACAGAGTTTAGGTAGCTGCTGGAGCCACCCCCACACCCTCCCTGGGAAGGTCCATACGAAATGTTATTCCCTCGAACAGAGGATTCATATAAGAGTGATTCACAGCAGAAAAGTTGAATAAAACACAAAACTTGCTGATTTCAGTGAGTTACATGGATGTTTACAACTGCTTTGCACTGGGAAGGGCTACAATAAGATCAGTGTTGTCCTTTCTTCAAGCTGGCTGAGAGACCAGTTTAAGGAAAGGACAGTCCTCCAGACCAAATGAGTTTGTGCAGAGTTTTAAAAGCACTTACAGAGTTTCAAAAGGCCCTTGTTAAACCTAGGCCTAAAAAGGCTGTAGCTGTGCTTGTGGTTTACTCTCTGGCAACTCCATTTCTGTGCTTGTTGTGGTCTTGTGACACTGAAAAAAAATAATCTTTATAATCTGTCAGTGGTGGCCTGAGCTACGTGACAGGCTCTTTTCCTCCCAGCTCTCTGCTGAAACAGAGGACTTACCTGAGCACCAAAACTCTGCTGATCAGTGGAGGAAAGTCAAGGAGCAACAGAGACCCCAGCACCTTCTTTTCCTCCTACATCTTCCTTAATTCTCAAGATGCCTCTTTTTTGATTTCCCTCCAAGGCTTCCCAGATATCCACTGAGTTTTCACAGCACCTCCCTTCCTTTATTGCCACACCTAATTCTGTTGCTAACATCTCATGTTAATCATCTAAATTATAATGCTAGTTATGTTTTTTTCTCATAAACCCCTGTTTTTATCTGTGCCTGGATGCCTTTCCCCCTTGCTGGGTCTCTCTGTTCTCACTCTCCCCTTCTCTACCTCGCTCTACTTTGGGTCTGTTCCTTGCAGAATCAGCACTGTTTTTTTCCCAGAATCATTCAGCAAACTGACCTATTTCTCAAAGCTGATCTGGCTAATTCCTCTCACTAACCATAACCGATTTTCTGACCTTTAAGAGGTGTAAATGCTGAGTTACAGGTCTTTCTCGTGCAATCTGCGTTTGCAGCAATGAGCCACCTGAAGTCACTATTCCTTCCAGTACAACTGACTGTACTTTCCATGTTCATTCCTGGATAAAAACTCACCCTTTCTGATAAAATCTTAGTGGCTCTTACTCACCTGTGCTGAGGTTTGCTACCTGAAAGCAAATGGGTACATGAAAGATTGAGCTGGAGGACTGCAGAAAACATCCCCCATCTCTGTCTCCATCATTAAAATAGCTTTGGAATTAAATAGTTAGACCAAGCAAGAAACTGAAGCAGGTGTTGGCAAGTAAATCCCTTCACCTCAAAAGAGCAGACCCCATGTTTAGTAAGGAAAGGATAAAAAGGTTAGGATTTCTTTCCAGGCAATGTAATAAATATGTTTTACCAGCCCAGATGGCTTCAGGGTTCAGGCAGTTACATATCACCAGGCATCTTGGGAAAAAGTGAAGGATTGGAGTCTAAGACTTTCAGACAGATTTTTCAGGAGCAAAACTCTCTAAGTCCTTCAGAGGGCTTTGGCACCAGCTTTTCCCATTACACTGTTAAATATGGAAGATGATTTGATACTAAAGCAAAGGCAGTAAATACCTGTGGAGCGTGAAGCAGCCCCAGGGTGAGCAGAGCGTTCTACCCACAGCAGTTGCTTCAGAAGTCTTACTTGTTCTCCATGCCCTGTTGCATTTGGATTTGGGAGGTAATCTCCTGGCAAAGCCTCGCAGCTGGCAAACCCTGCAGGAGGATTTGTCACCTGCATCACAAAGCTGCACAAAATCTTTCACGGGAACAGCAAAGGGAGCTTTATCAGGAGAAAGTTGGCAGACTGATGGATGGGGCCGTAGCAGCAGTTAAAAATTTATCGCATCTATTCCTTAGCTTGCCTGTTAAGAAGATTTAATTCACTGAGGATTTCTAAAGGAGAAATAAATGCCCAGCATGTAATAACCGTGATAGAATACCACAGATAGTTTAAATCTGTTTTTTCCATAGTCTATCCCAATTAATTCTCTAGTTATTAACAGGAAATAATTTCTGTGGAAATGACTGAAGAAAAACTGCATAAAACCTGATACTTCCTTGATAATTTCCGGTTTTCCACTGGCATTTGGAAGGATTTCACTGAAGCATGTCACACCCAGACAACTGAGGAACAAGGGAAACACTTTCCAAACCTGCCAGCCTCACCGTCATGTTTTTGGTTTGGTTTTTCTTTTATCAAACTCTCCATCCCTTAGAAGCTCTGCTGTGATTCAGAGAAACTGCAAACATGCTTCCATCAAAACCAAATGCAGTGTGGCTTTATCATCACTCACAGAAGACCTCTGGAAAGCCAAAAGGATAAGCCATGGAACCTTTTTTCCGCAGGTAGAGCCCACAGATAGTGCCTGAGATCCATTGTCACACACCAGACATCTGTTCCCCAGCCACGGTCCCTCTGTAATACCTGTCCAGCCACAGATTTGGGGCTGAGCACCTACACAAACCTATTAAAATCTTCCCGTTCTACTGACCTCAGTGAATGTAGTGAAATGTGAAAGAGCTCTGGAGCCAGCTCTGATGTGTCAAACCACTTCCTACACACGATGGCACTCTCGGCCACACCGAGCATTGAGTTTGGTTTCCAGGATAAAAGACTAAAACCTAAACAGAAAGCAGCCTTTTTTCTTTCCTGCGGAGCCAGCAAAACGATGATTTGCTGACCAAAGCCCTCACTGCACAAGTGGGTGATGCTCCCAGACAGTCTCATCAGGCAGTAACCCGCTCCTTGGCTTGGCTGGCAACAGCTCATCACTTCTGGGAAACTTCACCATCCTTAGAAGTGTGGAGAAAAGATGTGGACAAGTCCCATGGAGCTCAAGTGGCTTTTGATGTGGCTCTTGTTTGGATTCATCAAGGAGAACAAGCCAGGTAAAAGATTCTTTTTGCCTTCTGGGGAGGGAAAATATGATTTGGCTTTTTTGGTGGCTGTTAGAGGGTGTTCACAACACCCTGACTCCTTTCAGCAAAGGAAAGATGTTAAGGAGCTTAAGGAATTTATTATTCTAAGGAAATGAGAGAAATGGGTTCTGTGCCCACAAACTGTCAACTGCAGAAAATCCAGAGCTTCAGAGGATATTTTTTGTCTGACTAATATATGTATCCTCCAACCCATCATTGGAACAGTGGGCAGATCAAAGCAGCCTGAGGCAGCCCTTTGAATTTGCTTTTTCCATTTTCCTTGTAACTTTAGGAAACATAAAAATAGGCACTGAGATGCCAGTACCCCTGTAGGTAAAATTGATGGCAATGCTATTAGTTAAAAGGTACCATCCAAATTTGCTACGAGTACTAGAGGTATGAAATATTTTTTCAGCCGTGCCTCTCAATCAGCAGTGCCTATAAACTGTGAATGGAGACAGCTAATCCAGTTCAGCATAATTTTACACATTTATAAATGGTGACACTGCTTAGATTTGGCTTATTTATTGTGACAAGTGTGTGCGTTGAGAAATGGTCTGGTGATGCGTTAGTGTATTTAAATTTAAACTGTTTTGTTCAAAGGCAGGGAGAAAAAATCTTCCATTCTCAGTGCTCCATAAATGTGATATTTCCTTCTGTGTCTGATGATGATGTCCAGGCTGAGAGGTATGAACAGACACAGCCTAAGGCAGGCTCTCAGATATGCTGGTACTGTAACTGCTGATGGATCATCTTTAGCAGGGCTGGGAATTTTCCTCAGGGCTGGCCATCTCAAGGGAAGAGTGTGTTGCTAATGACTAAACTCATTAATGCAGGAAGGACCTTCACGAATATTGAAGCCCCAGGTGATTTTATTCTCATTATCTTGCCAGTAAATGCTGCAGCTTCTCCTGCACGGGGCATTTTCAGTGCCAGATGAGGTGCCAGAGCCCACGGGAAGCGTTTGAGAGCTGCGTGCAGGAGCAGCTCAGCCTGAGATGTGTCAGTGGGATCAGTTCTGGGATGAGTCAATTTCGCCCGATCACACTTTCTGTATTACTCTGCCTGCAACATGTGAAATTTCTTGCTGGCAGTTCTCGTTTATCAGAAACCTTTGTAGTTTTTTGGAAAGAAATCGAGGGGTGTCAGAGCAGTTGCATTTTATGCTATTTGATGTGATTTTGTTCACCACTGAATGAATAAAGGCATAGCATTGCATTCTGCACTGTATCGCTAAGCTCGTCTTTCCTCAGTTTCCTGTACTTATTTTCAATGTCTCTCTCAATGTTTAAACATAATATTTATTTATATATATTTGTAATTTCTCCCTGCAAATAATATGCTAAGGTAGAAACACTGCCTTTTACCAATTTAGGGGTTTTTAATCGTGGAGACACCCGAGGTGTTGTGGCTGTAAGACCTGTTGGTTTTAATTCCTTAGGAGAGGATCAACAAGGAGACCAGGGAATGGACATAAACAAAGCAAAGGGAAAGAGGCTGGGTCAAACTGGTCAAAAATCAAGCAGGCCTCAGCACATACGTATGCTCTTTTTAAAATTTAAAAAAATTTTAGAATGTTTTTTTTATTATTTTGCCTCAGCCTTTTCAGCTCATCCCAGGACTGCAAGTTCAGGTTTGTAAATAAATCCAGCCCTAGGTGGTGTTTGGCAAAAAATGCACTTTCAGGAGTAAATACAATTAGAGGGAGAAGACAATAAAAAGGCTTTGTTTTACAGAACAGTTTCACTGATAGTTCTCAAACTGTTTTGAGAGGGCAAAGTCCTGGGGGGCTGGGGAAGTTAAGGCATGGGATGATCATTCATTTAATAAAAATTAAACTACACCTTAGTGCTAGAAAGAAGAGAAATGCTGATTTTCCTGTGAAGAGCATCACATTTATCTCCTTTATTCTGCATAGCAGCAGTGCCTGGAAGCTGTAGGCGTGGGTGAAGCCTGAAGTGAGGGTCAAACACAAGGTAAAAGCTGGTCTGTGCTCCTACAACCTTTCCATCTTGCTATTCATCATACAGGGATACACTGAATAGATTTGCAAGTTAAACCTGGAAAGGATTAAAACTCACAAAAGAAAGAATTTCATTCAAGTGAATTTCATTCACACAAGATGGGTACCAGGTCTCAGTCATGTAAATGAGAGGAATTTCTTTCCCATTATACTTGCATATTAGTGCTGGCTCCCATGGATTTGAAATGCAATGCAGAATACATTAAAGTTGTCAAACACGGACAAGTGATTCTTATAAGGTCAACTAAAGAGCAAAAATACCTTTATAAACCTTTCAGCTACAGTGGCCCTCAGCAACAAAGGGCTCAATATACAGCTACAATTAAAAAAAAAGGGTTAAGAAAACATTTTAAAAGTGTGATCTTACTGCGGAAAAGCAGATATTACAGCCAGAGATCCTGCAGTACCTGCTTCTTCAGCTGGAGGAATTGTTTTCGCACCTCATCAGAGGTGAGATGTTATGTCCTTTTTCCTTTTATTGCGGAAAAAAAATCCACTCTTTATCTACTTCTAGAAAGCCACTGCTTCTGACTTTGCTCCCTGTTGCCTTCAGAGTGTTGTTATTTTGGTCTTCCTCCATCCTCGATGTTCAGCTGTGTCTGCCCTGTTTTCCCCGTTGCATTAATGCTGTCTTCCAAGCCCAGCTTCTGGATATTTTCTACCCACGGATTCCATTCCCTGACCTTGGTCCTGAATTTTGGAACAACCTGGCTCACTGAGTCTTTGCTCCATCTCCTCCAGTGCTTCCCCAAAACTTACATTTCCAAAGTCCTTCCATGACTTTCCTCACTTGCCTCCCTGTTCCTCAGCCCTGCCAGGGGAGCAGCGCTCTGTCATCTGCTGCTTTTTCTTGATGCACTTGATTTGTAAAGTGTGAGCCCTCACATACAGAATATAGAACCCTCTCTATGTGGAAAAATATGTCATGCATGACAAGGTCAGAAAAATCATTGCTACATGCAGAAAATTTCCATTGCACTCTTGAGATCTCCAGGGCAAAGCTCCATGACCATGCTAAGTCCCTAAGTCAGGAGAGATGAGTCCTTAGGGCACATTTGAAATCAGCATTTCCTCACCAGACCTTTTTTTTTTCACTTTCCCTAAGACTGGGACACACACTTGTCAGACCATTCAAGTATTTTCTTAGAGGATATTCTCTACTGCCCTTTCAGCCCTACAAAAGGCAAGGCTGAGAAAGTTCCTGACAAACGAAAGAATCTGTGTCTCTGCTGCTGTTTAAAAAGAGAATTTTTGTTTCCTTTTAGGTGAAAATACCAAAGACATGTGTTACTGGGGTTGTCTCTTTAAGCAAAAATGTCACACACCAAAACAAGGCTTTCACCTATGATATCCTCAAGACTTGGCACTGTGTTCTGCTACAAAACCATGTGCCGTGGTTGCATTTACAGAGTCTGAGCTCTGCAGCTTTACCACAGAACCAAGGATGTTATAAACAGCCAGAAACAAAAACAAGTGTTCCCCATTCTTCACTTAGTGCACTTTCTGCACAGCACACTGTGCCCAGGCTAGTTTTCCTCCCTCTCCCTCTTTCCTAATGTTCCCTCTTCCAATTCCACCTTTTGAGTCCAAGTCCCCAGCCCAGCCTCCCTGCCAGGGCAGGTGTGAGATCCATCAGTGCATCAGGTAAACCACTCTGATTATCAATGTGAGCACAAAAGAACGTTCTCCCACCACTGCAGCTGATAAAAAGAAAGAAGCACCTTCAAGCTTTGCTTTGGAGAAGGTAAATTAGGTATCAGCTGTGCTCTAGAGAGGTTTGCCCAGCTCCACTTCTCACAGAAGGAACTAAGAAGGCACATTCCTGAGGCTAAATTATGCTTAGCGTGAGAAAGCTTAGCCAGCTGTGCAACCAACTCTAGCCTTGCTGTATATGGAATTTTTTTGCATTAGATTCCACTGCCTAGGTCAATGGTGAACAGCTGGTCAGCACGAGTAAGCCAAGAGATAAGAGAAGTGCATTTCTCCCAAACCCACTTTTCTATGGTCCTAGAGCTCCTGCCAGTTCATATTCCACTTTATTTTGCACTGTTTTTCCATCAGAGACATCTGGTACAGCAAACTCAGCAGGCACTGAACTGCCAAATCCTTAGAACAGGACATTCCTCTTCTCCACTGCTGGGAATATTTAAATCCACCTCCTGCCCCCTGAGGCTGATCTTTCCTCTCTTGCTGTTTGTATTAAAACTTGTGCCTGGTCATTTCATCTGCACTGTATTTCTGTCATTTACACTGCAGACTCACTACTACTCAAATTATTTTAAAAAATAATCTCTCTACCTAATCTAAGGTACAGCTAATTATAATTTCACAGGCAAATTATAATAAAATTGGGGTCTGTACCCTAAACCCACAGCTGGCATCTGTTCCCATCTTACAAATCCACATAACCTACAAATTACATTAATAGGAGGGGAAATAATCCCGCAGAGCTGAGGCTTTGTTGTTAAAGGACCCTTTGGGAATAAGTTTTGAAGTTAGAAAATGTTCATTACCATTTCAGTCCTGTTGTTGGTATCAATTCCTCCACTTTGTCTGTATCAGTTTCATCTTCAGGAGACTGCACCATTCAGAGAGCACAGTTTCACACAGCACATAAATCCCCAGGGCTGATTTATCTTTTCAGGCACTTCTGGGGAAATATCTTCATTTTGGCCTGGTTTGATTTGTTGGTGTCTCTGGGGAGAGGTGCTCTTCATCTCTGAACTGGGCAGGTGTGTGCAGTGCCTGGTTTCTTCCACTGCTTCTGCCCAAATGTTCAGAACATCCAGTTTCCTACTAATCCTGTCTTACTGCCTTTGTAATAAGGGGAAAATCGTCCTATTTTTGCACCTTGCAGTTTTAACTCGACATCAGAATAATGTCAGCGCTGGTGACACACAGCCACGTGACAGAGGAAGTTCTGAGTTTAGGTTATTGTGGCGTGACTCACTGTCTGTGTTTTACCTAGCACTAAAAATACCTGCTACAAATTTTCCCCACTCACTTCTTGTGGACTAAAGGTGTTGTTCTGATGCCTCATCTAACGCTGCTCTGCCACCTCAGACATGGAAGAGAAACAGGCGGGAGGGTTTCACAGAGCCTGGTACTGCCAGCACACCCACCAAGAGCAGTTTTGTGGTTGGGTGAGTAACATATTTGAATGGGAAACGTGAGGGAAGAAAACGGAA
Organism: Cnemophilus loriae; assembly: GCA_013397755.1. Classification (NCBI taxonomy): domain Eukaryota; kingdom Metazoa; phylum Chordata; class Aves; order Passeriformes; family Corvidae; genus Cnemophilus; species Cnemophilus loriae. The sequence goes on from VZTF01000393.1 coordinate 64,755, forward strand.
AGAACTGATGCTGATTTAGCTGCTGGGTTTCTTTCCCTCCAGTATCTAATGTGTGATAGCTGACAGCTCATGTGGAAATCCCAGATGCCCTGAGACATCTCAAATGGCATCAGACACCCCAGCTCACAGCTATCTGTTGGCTCAGATAACAAAGCTTGTAGGTCTCAAAAACTTTTCAAACTTAATTTAGGGAGCACTCCAGCAGAACCAATAACTGCTTTTTAATTTTTATGTTTCATGGCTGTCTATTGTCTGAATTCACTAGTCTCCTTCTAATTCCAAGGGTTTGTCTCCATCCACCCCATCATAATAATTGAAACCAGCTCCAGAATTTCCACAAATGCTGTAGGCACCAAAAGTCCATGAATATGGGGAGAAACAGAAAATCCCATCTGCCAATACCTAGAGCTAAGTGTTCTCATAATTCTGCAACTGACAGAAGGGCTAAATCCCCATGAACACAATTACACCAACCTCTCTGTCTCATTTACTACCTCTAAGTGCAGAGGAATGGAGTCCCAGGAGACTTTTGGGGTGTGGGAAGTGAGAATAGTCAGTAGGGGCTGATGAATTTTGTGAATGAAGGAAAGAGAGAACAGTGGACATCAGGATAGAAAGAGAAGGAAATAGTGGCACACATTGTCATGGGGACGAAAAATTGGAATATGTGCAGAGGGAAAATGAGGAGGCAAACAAAACATCAAGACATCTCAAGGCAATGTGAGGGCAATATTTTCAACCCACAGTAGCAGGAGTGCAACCCTGGAGCAGCTGTGGAGGGATGCAGAATCCAGGGAAAGCTGGGCTGTGAAAAACAGAGCCACCACAGGCTGTGAGGCCGGTTATGCCCAGATGTGCCGGCCTTTTAAAAGGTTGATATTTTCGTATCACGCCAACTCCAGCAAATAGATTGACTGATTACCAACAAGGTGCAAAACAGCAAAAAAACCCAAAAAACAAAGCTAATCCTCCCTAAAAATACAAAAAGTCAGAAATCTAGTGAAGGAACAAGTCTGCGCTGTCATTCCCTACTCCCTGGCTTCTTCCCATCCCTTGGCTCTTTTACCACCCACACAGCAAGGATGTTGATTTTTTAGGGGCAGACCATGCAGTTTCCTTGGGCACAAAGATGGAATGAAGTTTTAGGCACGATTCACTGCAGAGGTCAGTATGGTCCAGACCTCACCAGGTCTGCGTCCTCTCTGCAGTCTTCCCACACCGTGCCAGGTGGTGCCATGACATGAAACTGAAGAAAGATGTGGAGATGCTGGAGCATGTCCAGAGAAGGGCATTGGAGCTGGGAAAGGGTCTGGAGCACAAGTCTGATGGGGAGAGGCTGAGGAATCTGGGGGTGCTCAGCCTGGAGAAAAGGAGGTTCACTTTTCACTCCCTACAACTCCCTGGCAGGAGGGTGCATGGGTTACATGCTGAGTGCCCACTTTTTCTGGTAAAATGAGTAAAAACACACATAAAGAGAAGCACCTCTGAAGATACATAAGGTATTTTGAGACAATTAAGAGCAATCATGGCAAAGGATATTTTTCAATATCCGTATTTATTCACAGCTCCTCCCAGTGTGAGGACTGGTGCAATAAACCCAAAAGCCGATGACTTTGATGTCAAACATTGGTGAGGAGCTCTAGTATGGGAGGAGAAGCCAATGTTTTGAAAGAGTATGAATGTTTACTAAGGAGAAAGTTCTTGAAAATGGGAGCAAAATATGTGATGTGACAGTGAAGTAGTTAAAAATCAAAAGGAGGCAGGCATAAGGTCACAATAAGACCTGGGAAATTCATCTTTCAAAATTCTTTTTGAATCAGAGAAAGGAACGTGGTTGTAAAGGCCAGAGAAGATACTGCAGTTATTTAGATGTGAGAAGACAAAAATTTGAGCAATGTGGATGGAATTAAAAGGCTGGATCCAAGGAAGGTTGTGTGCTATCCAGCTGCAATGTGGATGTTCACCATCTCCCAAGTGCACCGTTTCTGCACACCCCTGTCTGATGTGTGCAAGTTCAGAAGAACCCAACATCTGATCATCAATTAAAAGAATGTTTGCCCTTTATGATGAGTAGGTTAAATGTTGTGGGTTTTCTTAAGAAGAGACTAATGAGTTGTAGGTTTGAGTGCCTTGTGCTGAGATTCAGATCTGCAATCTCCTTCAAAGAGGCTTTTGAAGTCTTGAGGGAAACAAGCTTTTAGCTTTCAGGGAAAGTGAGAATACATGATCTCAACTTGCTGCTGATCTGATAACTCTTTAATTTTAATCACCCTGACAGTCTGTGGTAAACCATGTGGTTAACTATTTCGAGTGCAGTCGCTTCTCTCAAAGCCACAGTCTGATGTAGTTTACAAGGCGAATCCTTTGATAACACAAAGGTACGAGGGGATTAAAACAACCTTTATGCAGATTAGCTGTTAAACTGCTCACATACTTTTTGTTGTTGCCTTCTTCAAACTTTGTGACTTTTACTAAGCAGCAAGACAATGTAAAGTAAAAAGGGCAGAAAATATTAAAGTGAGGAAATGAAAGAAAAGGGCATTGCAAGGCTGGGGCTGGGAGCTGCTGTTTGAGTTGCTGTTGGTCTTTCAAGGAGAAGGCACTTTGGGAGTCAGAGGCGGACACCAAATGACGAACAGCTGTCAGGGACTCGAGGGCCTTTTGCAGTCATTCCTGCTGGTTGCTAAGGCTGCATTAATTATGGCTGCAGAAAATGTGAGGATATGATGACTAAGAAATTTCACTCCTGATAGCTGTTACTGTTGTGCATAAGCATAAAGGGCCAAGGATCATGCAGCCAAAGATCCAGAGTGCCAGCCCTCGCGCAACCAGACTGTTTGATCTTTTAATTTCTCAGCCTTTAGGCCTTAAATAATCATTAAGTAGTGCCTTTATCAACTTCTGGTTCTCTATCTCAGCTTGAGCAGGCTTTTCAAGTGCAATGAAATGACTTAGCTTAATTCATTCCAACTGATTGAGAAGTATATTTAGATATGATTTGCTGATGACACAACATTTCCCGTCCTTGTTTTGGGAAAGTTATATTTAGGTTTGCAAACTTTTTTCACAGTAAGCTGCTCTTTGGTGTCCTCAGACAGAACTGAGAGTCTACGCCCATTCCCAATGTTTGCTTATAGATAATTGCAACTTTTAATTGCTTACATTTGCCTATTGTGCCTCACTCTGTAGGCTCAGGGCTGCATATTCTGGTGCAGGTAGCTGCTCTCCAAAATGACTGTGACCTTATCATTTGGAAAATGTTGATAGTGTTTCATGTTGCCTATCTGCTGGACATGTCTGGTATTGAGAACGGGGAAGTCCTTGATGCACAAAGTAGAATGCCAGGCTGTCCTGATTCTCAGGCTTTCTATTTGCAGAGATGTGCCCGGATCTTCCAACGATTGAATTTGCTGATGTTACTGCTAAAATGTATCCCCTACAGACCAAACTGTACTATGAGTGTGACCCTGGCTATGACAGAGAAGCTGGTGCATACCTAGGAATTCAGTGTGAGAGTGAACAGCAGGGTGCTGTTTGGAAATACGGACAATTTAAATGCTTTGGTGAGTAAGTGTTTTTTTCCTAAACATAGAGGTGTTTCTCCAGTGTGTTACTTGGTATAAAACAAATCTGGGAATTAACGAAAGATCTTTTGTGCTTATCTTTCTAAGTTAGAACTTGAAACAATTCTATCCAACCTCTAAAAGTTTGGGTGCTCTGGCCCTTTGTTCTGGTATTTGTCCTGCTGTAATTCAACAAATATAACTTCTCCACAGATAAGAAAAAATTGTTGTCAACCGATTCCATGATGGAGTTAGAACTTACACAGAAGCCAGAAAGAGAACCAAGGAGACTTGCACCCCAGGAGCGAGAAGACCTTTCAGAGTTCAAACATAAAGGTAAATAAGAGCTCATTCAATAGTGTATTGCTTCTCCTGCTGATCTCCATGGAAGTAGTGCAAAAGTGGTGAGTAATATTTAATTATTTTGCACACAGAGGGAAAGAAACAATTTCTGTAATATCTTGGCTTAACAAGTGATATGGTGTAAGCAAATGAGTATTTCATACCCTAACTAAGATTTAGAAAGGCTTGCTATATCCTGCTTGTCTATATTTTCTAAGAACACAAGATTTTCAAGAACAAAAGCCGTATGCAAAATCTGTCTGCATTAACCGTGTGCTGCCTTGTGCTCCCACAGATTTCTGTGGTCTTCCCAAGACTATTCCACATGCCTCCATAAGGCTGCCCCAACAGCATTACGTGGGACAGGTCTTACATTTCAAATGCCAGACAGGTTATGATAAGAGACCCCCCATCTTTGGCAACAGGACGTGCAAGGAGGTGAACGGCGAAATCGTCTGGACCTCTCTTGACATGAGGTGCACCAATGACACCAGCCAGTGGCCATTACAGACCACTGGGCCAGGTAAGATGGTTGTGATTACACCACAACAGTGTCCTGACCTGCTCATGTGGGGTCCAGACTCCCCAGCTGTCATGGGGAGAGTGGGAGCTTCAAAAAAGTTTACTAAAGAAGCCCCGCTGCTGGCTCCGAGGGGAAGAAAGAACTCTCTTGTGTATTTAAACACCTTCACAGAAGGGGGCTTAAATGAAGGCAAATCCTCAGATTTTGGCTACGGTTTAAATTTAAGGAATCATTCTGTCCTGCAAGTTCTACTGATGGCAAATAAGATGTATTTATACAAAAAGGAATTGTTTATTAAGACAAATGAACAGACAGGATGTAACGGACAAAAGATCTTCATCAGAATTACTCACTACACAGTATAAAACTAAAAACTACTAGTAGATTATAGCATGACATAAAACAGTGCACTCTATCAAGGTACCTATATTAAAGCCAGCAAAAGAAATAGTATTGGTTAGGAATCAAATGTAACTCACCACTGAAATGATGATAATGTACACAGACAGATTCCTTCACTTAATCCCTTGGAAAGTAACCATGAAATAGATGTCCCTACTCATGGGAGAAACTCCACACATTTCCAGGAAAATGTACAGATTTCTGCTTTGTGAAAGTTTGCTGTGGCTTTTATAGCTGTAAAATGAACGGCTGTCAGTCAGAAATTCAGCCTATCTTGTCAGATCCTACTTCAAAAGTAGGATGTTTATTGGCAGCTGGGGGATGCTAGACCGGTGTTAACTCCATGATGCCAAAATAACTCACTACAGGACAGCTTGTCCTGTTTATCTGACTGGTTAACAAAAAGTGTATAAGCTCTTGTGGGGGTAAGATGCCCTGCTACGAGGTGGACAGACCCAGCTGTCCACACCCTCTGCAGTCCTCAGATTTCCAGTATTCTCCCAACCTCCTCTGAGTCAGTGAACTGCAATGGGATGAAATTTAAACAGGCGAAAGCCACCACAAGGACAACATGAGAGGACTTTTCCTACCAACAGACTTGGAAAAAAAGGCTTTTCACCAGTACTTCCTTTAAGAGGAAATTAATCTTGGAGAACTGCAGATATCTACTGCACAAATGCCCACATCAGAGCTGGACTGGCTTTATAACCAACAAAGGGAATAGGTGTTGGTGGCGCTTCTGGCAATTAGAGCACCAAATATTTATTCCCTTAAAGTGTTGCCTTTCTATTTGTTATGGTGTGATGTCTCCAATGAGGTTGGACAAGGAGTATACACCCTTTTCTCAGTTCTCTTGTTAAGAACTTGTCTATATCTCATACACAAGTTCAGAGCTTCCTTTTCAGGATGAGAGAGAAATTCAATTAATTTCTTGCACCAGGGAAGTTTTAGCTTATATTTCTGGGCAAAAACAGGTCCTGGCTGAAACTGCGTTTCCAAATCCTAACTTGGCACCTTGAAAGTCACCCTTCCAGTCTCATATGAAGTAAAGATCTTAGATGAATCCCATTCCAGGCTGGAAAGAGCTATTGATGGCCAAGAAACAAACATGGCAATTTTTAAGTGTTCTGTGCAGAGGGCGAGGTGTCAGACTCTACCCTTGGCACTGCTTTGGTGCTGGAACGAGCTGGCTCTTTGCCTGACTCTGTCCTCATCACTGCTCTGGTGCTGTTTGTCAGAAGAGCAAACTGATACAAAAATCAAGAATTTCTCTCTTTTCTTAGGTTTGACTCTTCCATCCTCTTCCTCATCAGGGACACTGCCAGTGACAGGTATGCCATTTTCTTAAAGACTGCACTCCATCACCCAGAGCACTTAGTTGGTCTTTAAGGCTGTTGTTCTATTCCCAAGAGATCCATTTCTGTTAGAAGAGCTACTAAATATGCTGCAAGACAAATCTATATCCACATATTATGTGAGAAGTTAGTAAAGACAGTATAAACAGATTGTTTAAGCACTTAAGCTTTTATGAAGAAGTTTTCAAAGATTCGTATGGAATGTAAAAGAAAATAGATCAACCAAAAGTCTGTTTTTTAAATGGAGCCATTTTCATATTCTTCTCTGAGACTTTCTGTGAATTCAGTGAATCCCTTAAACTGGAAAAAAGCAGAAAAAAATGTAAATATTTAAATGCTGAGGTTTTTTTCACATTTTCAAAAGAATAAAAAGAGATGGGCAAATAGAACATTTCTTCACAGCTAAACCAGTGCATTTAGATCAGTCTGAAGAGATTTTCTTCTCCCCTTTCCCCTCTTCCACTCAGCCATTAGCTGATGAAATAGAAATTGTGTCTTACTGTGCATATGCTCAAGACTTTGCACAAGGGCTCTTGATTCCAGCTGGAGTCTGTCAAAAACTGTAGTGCAAATTATGATGAGGAGGAATAATGGAGTGAGGTGAAGGAAGGGAAGGAGGAGTTTTGCAAACTGCTCCAGAGACCACAGCATCAGTAGTCCCTGGTTATTTGACTGTGGTCAATCTCTGGTTGGGTCCTGGGAGCAATGGGGAAACGTGGAAAAATTCCTGCCTCTGGGCATAGGGGCAAGATGAGACCCTATCCCTAATCTTGCCTTTTTCTCCTAGCTGTAGTAAATGCAATAAATAAGATAACTCCAGGTGCTGACCATACTGATTTTCTGGTTTCACAGCTATCTGGTTTGTTTTGCTTATCATTCCCGCTGTCTCTGTGTGACTCACCAGGCAGACAATAAGGTAAGTGGGATAGAACTAGGAAAATGTGAAATCTAACAAAAAAATCCCTAGAGGTGGAAGAGTTATCGACTGGATCAGCCTCTCCCTATTGCACTGCTTAGATTTCTGGACACCTTCTTCGGTGTTAAATATGACCCTGGATTTTGGGGTTGTCTGGTTCAGCTGTCGAACACTGGCACAAGAAAAAGAGGAATCAGAGCTTTTGAAGTCAAAAAACCTCAGAACAAGTTGCCCAGAGAGGCTGTGGATTCCCCATCCCTGGAGGTTTCCAAGGCCAGGTTGGACGGGGCTTGGAGCAGCCTGGGATAGTGGGAGGTGTCCCTGCCCATGGCAGGGGAATGGAATGAGATGGGCATTAAGATCCCTTCCAACCCAAATCATTCTGTGATTCTATAATTCTAAAAAACAGTCTTTGTCCCAGCCATTGTGGAACTGAGAATGGCAGTTCAAATAATGGGTGGGAGATTAATTCTGTGGGGAAAGGAAGGTTAATTTTGCAAATATGTTGTTTCAGATGGATTATGCAATCAGTCTTTTTCTCCCTGGCTGAACTGTGGGTAGTCTGGGGGAGCATCTGCCAGCACAACCACATAATTCTGTTTCCTTCATCCTCCTGATTTCAGAGTTGTGTCACGACAACTTTGTACTTCAGATTGATTTCAGTCTGGCCTCCTCCCTGTTCTGTTACTACACTGAGATGCACCAAGGCTGTTCCTGTTCACAGGTTCCCCAGCCTAGTTAAGCTGAGATGTCCCTGTTTAACATTTGGGAATTCTCCTCTTCTCTCTTTGCTAATCCTCGTCCCTGTTTCTCTTCATGTTCCTTACTAATTACTGCTGCTTCTTAGCTGAATGGGGATTTTTCTTAAAAAGTGAGAAGGGAGGACCTCATGAAATCACATCAGAAGTGGATTTTTGTCAATTCATGACTGGATAAAGCCATATAAAGTGTAAACAATGCTTTGAGACGTGCTTTAGTGAAGATAATCAGCCATGGTGCAGATTGCCTGGGCCATTGTAGAGTTTCTGAAAATATGTTGAGTGAAAAAGTGTCAAGAATGATCTACATTTTGCTGTCTCTGTGGTGGAACAAATGGTGAAATAGCCAATGCCAGATGAAATAGTAACTGACAAATGAAAGAGTGACTGAGATCCTAAATGGTGTATTTTGCAAAAAATACTCTGTTGTTTCTCATAGTAAATATAGAAGAAGCCATAGAAAACCTGCTTCTTCCCACCTATAGTAAAGTCTTTTTCCCATCGTAGGGAAGACTTCTCAGGGAATTGTGGCATTCAGATGCAAACTCATGAAATTAATGACTTGCCACAGAAGAAACCAGATTGTACCAGCAACTCCAAGACCAGCAGTGGCAAATGAGGAGGAAGCCTGCACAATCAAATCCAACATGTGAAAGAGGCAGAAGATGTTATGGCTTAATTCTCATGGGGACAGCGTGACTTTCCACCTACAGAGTGCTGGTAGGAGTGCACCCCACCACTGACAGATGGGGAAAGAGCCCTGCCTGAAACTGCTTCCCAGACCCACTTCTCCTCCTCCTACAATGCAGCAGATGTATTTCTAATATAACTGCAGCCCCTCCCAAGCCACCAGGAGTACATATGGACCACTCTCCCAAACACGTTAAATGGTGACACCATCATTTCAGCCCACGCCCCACCCTCCCCACAAACAGAGCTGCTTTGCTGGACACCTGATGGCCCCTTGCCTCTTCCCCACCCAGGTGGGTCAAGCACAGGCACACTTTTCTCCTCAAATTGTTCCCCTTGGAAATTAAACCCGCTCACCCCCTGAGCTGCAGCTGAAAATCTGACTGGTCTCTGTTACGGTTCACTATGTACACGCAATCCTCATCATCCCCCTCTTCCCAATTATTTTGGATTAGTCCCTTCCACAACAGATCCTACATCATTCCTCCAGCTCAGACAAGGATGCTGCAGATCGTAGCAGCTGATTAATTTGACAGCTCCTTTTGTAGCTGCAGAGTGTGACAGAGCCCAGCACAAAGGCATCTGAGGACAGGCTCAATCACACACAGTACTTGACATGTTCTTGTATTATTGGGAATTTGTGAGGTCTGGATTATTCTTCTGCCTCTTTTTAGCCATGCTCAGCCCGGTAAGATGGGTTTCACCTGGCTGAATGCAAATATCTGTGTCTGAGGCAGGCAGTGGGGAGGAACAGGTCCCTTTAGAGAGCAGTTCATCTCACCCTATTGCCTATATATATATAATAATAAATATATATTCTATATAATAATAAATATGTTATTATTCTGCAATATATGTATGTGAATATGTATTTATTTATACACAGAGATATATAGTTATTTGTGTACATATACAGGTCAAATGACTCAGGGTCATGGCCTGTTTCTCTGCACCAACTTTAACAATGCCCAGATTGACCAGATTACCTACAGATGCTTACATGGCATATGAAAAAAGCCAAATGGGATGGATCCCTTCCTTGTAATTCAGAAGACATGAGGAGGTCTTTGTCTAGTTTTCTGTTTTGAGATAGAATGTATGTGTCATTGCTTGACTGGTTAGTATTCCTGTTGAGTTATTCTCACTCTGTAGCCTTGATGTTTATATTTCCCATGGCTTTTTTCATTCCTGTTGGAATAGGACTTATTTGTACTACGTGTCTTATCGTGTGAACCCTCAGTAAGTTCACAGATAATATCAAGTATGCTGGGAATGTCAATCTGCTGGGAGGTAGGAAGGGCCTGCAGAAGGATCTGGACAGGCTGGATCGATGGTGTGAGATCAGTGGAATGAGGTTCAACAAGACCAAGTGCTGGGTGCTACATTTCAGCCACAATAACCCCAGGCAGTGCTACAGGCTGGGGCAAAATGTCCCGGAGGGAAAGGACCAGGGGATGCTGGTGACAGCAGCTGAACATGAGCCGGCTGTGCCCAGGTGGCCAAGAAGGCCAATGGCATCATGGCTTGTAACAGCAATAGTGTGGCCGGCAGGACCAGGGCAGTGATTGTCCCCGTGTACTCAGCACTGGTGAGGCCACGCCTTGAGTCCTGTGTCCAGTTCCGGGCCCCTCGGTTCAGGAAGGACACTGAGGTGCTGGAGTGAGTCCAGAGAACGACAGTGAAGCTGATGAAGGGTCTGGTGGGCAGGTCCTGTGAGGAGTGGCTGAGGGAGCTGGGGTTGTTTATCCCCAAACAAAACAGGCTCAGGAGAGACTTTATTGCTCCCTGCAACTCTCTGACAGAAGGGTGCAGCTAGAAGAGGGTCTGTCACTTCTCCTAGGCAACCAGCGACAAGAGGAGAGGACACAGTCTCAAGCTGCACCAGAGGAGGTTCAAATTGGACCTCAGGAAGAATTTCTTCACAGAAAGGGTTGTTAAGCGTTCGAATGGGCTGCCCAGGGAGGGTGTGGAATCACTATCCTTGGAGGTATTCAAGAAATGACTGGACAGGACACTTGGTGCCACAAGGTGTTCAAAGATTGGACTCGATCATCTTGGAGGTCTTTTCCAACCTAATTGTTTCTGTGATTCTGTGATATGGCCCTTCACTCTGAATGAGAAGGAGGGTTTGAAGAGAAAAGTACAAACAGCAAGGGCAAAGAAAGCCATTTTCCTCTTCAAGTGTCCCTTTTCTTCTGAGAAGGTCCACAGGCTTGGGTGGCAGTAAAGGAGACAAACCCCGAAGAGGTCAGTGTTGTTGGAAGTGTGGGGAGTAGCCATTCACACAGGCAGTGGGCATTCAAAGAGAAACTCTCCATTTGACAGTGCTGTCCTCTAGATGACTTAGAAAGATTAAAACACAACTTGGTTTTAGAAGAAGGCTTTTAATTTATGTCAGATGTGAAAGGACCTG